>JALHCE010000137.1:0-26556 GCA_024340795.1 Tolypocladium amazonense
TGCCTTTTTTTTTTTCATTTGTTATACATTTCCTTCTGTCAGTTTTGGTGGGTTCACGGTTGGCAATCGGTTTGCAAAGGCCTAGTTCTCTCGGGGACCGGCTCTTCAGCTCGGCGGGTGGACGGTAGAGTACCAGGGCGCTTGCAGGACGGAAGGGGTCGGCTCGGACTGGCTGGGCTTGCTGGGACTTGCAACGAAAACGGAGCATCGGAGTTAGATACGGGTGATGCTATACCCAGTTTGTATGTTTACGTGCTTGAATGGTCGCCTTGGTATTGATCCATCACGTGCCTGCTGCAATTCGCGTGTTGTGAGTGAGCGGTTGTTACGATGACGCATGTCAACTTGGGCACACGTGAGGATGAGAACGCTAAATTTCATCAAATCATCAACGGTCGTCAAATTCAATTCTTTTATCTATTCGCGCGTCACCCGCCATGTAAATGCTCGACTTCAACACGCCCACGTCGCGTCCCTTCCGTTATTGCGCCGCCTCCCCGTCCTCCTGTGCCGCCTTCTCTGGCTCCTCGTATCCCTCCGTCTTCATGTCCATGAGGCCCAGCTCCTCCTCCTCCTCGGCCGTGCGCGTGTACGTCTCCCGCTTGATCTTGGGGTCCGGCGCGGGCGGGTCCACGAGCGGCTGCACGTAGCTGCTCGCGAAAGGATCCGTGAGGATGATGGTGAAGGGCTTCTCGCCGCTGATGGCGGCGTCGAGGCCGGCGAAGAAGTCATCCCACTGGCTCTTCTCGCTCGTTGCCAGCGAGTCGCCACCCTGTCCGGGCCCGCTGCCCTCGAAGATCTGACTGTGCAGGTCGTTGCGGACCTGCGTGAGGAGGCCCTCGACGGTGGTGAAGCGGCCGCCAAGGGTCCCCGGGTTGACCTGCAGCTTGAGCTCGGGGCACTCCAGGGCGCAAGTTTCGCTCTTCAGAATGTCGCGGGCGAGGTCCGTCGCGCCCTCGACGGTGAGGATGGTCTTCTCGCCGAGCTCGGGGATCTCGCCGCCGGTCTTGACGTCGTTGGAGCGGTAGCCGCAGTCATCGCAGACGGTGGACATGAGGACGACCTGCTTGAAGTGTGGGATGTCGACCATCTTCATGTGCGTCACGCAGGGGTGCATGCAGCCGGGGCACGAAGCGGGAAAGTCGTAGACCTCGTTGGGGATGATCTCGCCGTCAGCCGTGAGTCCGGGGTTGGCTAGGTTCAACGGGGCGCTGTCCGCGAGGCCAAGCGCGGCATTCTGCTCCGGCGTCCGGACAAACTCCCGCTTCTCCCACTTGCCCACGCCGTCCTTGAGGTCTGGTGCGATGAAGGAGTTGCCGGCAGGGTCGTCGACGTAGAATCGGAACGGGAAAGACTCGCCCGCCAGCATGGCGCGGCCTTTTGCAATGATTTCGGCAATCTTGGGGTAGATCTCCGGCATCTGCTCCTTTCGCGCCTCCTGTCCCATCTCCAGGTCGTCCATGACGGACGACAAGAGCCCCTCAACGTTGGACAGCTGGCCGCGGCCGGCGGGAATCTCGAGATCCAGCTCGATGAACTTGACAGTTGCGGTATCTGACTTGACGACTTGGCGGCTAAAGTCGGGCATCGACGTCAAGCGAAGCTCGTAGTGGGTGCCCCGCGGCTGGATGGTGCCAGCTGCTTGGATCTCGTTGTTCTGGGTGTTGCAGTGCTCGCAGGAAAAGGACATGATGACAACCTCGCGGAAGTACGGGATCGCCGTCAGGAGAAGCCGCGTGACGCCCTTGACACGTACAGTCAGCGACGTGCTCCGGTTGTTCCTCTGGAAAGCTGCGCGACTTACATTTTCTCTGCAGTTCATGCACAGGGACTCGATCTCCTCGACCAGCTTGTAGTCGTCTCCATCGGTGGCGACACCGTCCGCAGCAGGCGCCAGGGTCTGGGCCTTGTCGCCGATCGACTCGAAGAACTCGGTCGGGTTCTGCTTCGTCGCTGTTGTTTGCTCGTCGGAAGCCATTTTGAGCGGTCGCAGCAGATGTCGTGATGTTGGATTTGCAATGAAGGGTCTGACTCGATGGAGGGGTTCTAATTTTTTTTGGAGGGGCAATTCTGCAGCGCAGCCATTATGTCATTGGCGCAGTCCGGGGAAGCGCGCTACGAGTGCCCTGGAATGTTCGCGGTGCTGCGATCGGTGACAGCCGCTAACACGCCTGCTGGGGCGCTTCCTCGGGTGCCCTGGGCGGACCCCTAAAGTCAGCCGGGGGCGGCTGCCGTGGTGCTGGAATTGGTCGAGCTGGCGCCATATGGGCGCTACCCGAGCCGCCGAAATGACCGTCGCGGCTCATTTCTTCATGAAGTCGGCCAGCGTGAACGAGCTCGTCGACTTTTGCTGCTGGCTAGAGAGAAGCGCCTGCAGACCTCCCTTGCGATTCTTCGCCCTCTTCTTGCTACTGGCGTTGGCCGACACCTTGGGCGCCTCAGATACCGCCGTCTTTTTCGGAGCTGCAGCTCTGCGACGCACGGCGGGCTCCGGAGCTTGAAGGCTGACCCTGGTGACGCGGTGGCAGCGGCCGCAGGTCAGCGCCTTGCACCGCCCTTGGGTAGAGGCCTGGGCTTTCTCGGGCTTCCCTCCACGCTGTGTTTTGCTATCCGCTTTTCTGCGAGCTCTGGACGTCTCGAGCTTCAGCGTCGTATCCTGTCCCGGGACCATGATGTGTCCGCAAGCGGCGCAGACGTGCTGTTGCTGCAGCTCGTGCTGGGCCAGGCCGTTGTGGAACAGGAGGTCGGCGCGGTGCCTCATGAGATGCGCCGAGGCCTCCGGCGCCGTGCCTCGCAGAAGATGCGCTGCATCGGTCAGGTAATTGAGATCAGCTGCGAGCTGTCCTGAGGCCATGGCGCGAGTTGCTTGGCTTGAATGGTGCTGGATGATGAACGCAGACTGCCGGAGGAGTTTGATGTAATTCTGACATTGCCGACCCACGATGGCTGGACGCTGACTCGGGCTGGGGTCCGGATAGGGACCCACAGGTGTGGAAATAGCACATCGGCTCAATGCACCCTACCCTGCACCTGTATCTGTCGTCGCATTCGCCAACAATTCAAGGCCGTTACTATGAGTACTTCTGTCTTATCTTAATTACTTAGGCTCGACGGATTTCCCATGTCATATCCTTGATGCTCACTTCGTCCCCGGCCTTTTCGTCGTAGTCGAACCATTCCCCCTCCGTCAAGTCGATGCCAGTAAACTTGGTACCGGACTCGACGCCCTCAGCCAGCCAATCTCCCTGATGGCGCTGTTAGCAGTGAAAAAGCGTCAAACAGGAACACGTACCTCTGGCTTGAACTCTGTAAACTCCAGACCCCGGCAGTCGAACTCAATCAGCCTCTGGGCCTTGGCCGGCTCGCCCTGCTCGTATGGGACGGCTGCAGCTTTGATGGAGGCAGACGACTCTCGCTGGTTCCGAAATGTTGGCAACTTGTCGTACGCAGCGTCAGGAAGCTGCTTACCTTGCAATTCTTGCACTTCCAAACAAAGTTGGCCTCTCCACGGCTGCCACTCATCTCATTGGTTTCCTGGTTGGGTGCGGTGAGCAGACCATCCGGGTGCAGGCCGCGGCCAAGGAAGGGGTGGCATACGAAGCGGTTCACTCCCACATAATTGCCGTGAGTCTCTCTGCACGAAGTGCACTGCACCTTGAACATGTACCAGAACGGGTTGTCCTGGGTATCGTCCGGGCGCAGGTTGGTAACTCTACAGAGGTTGAGCAGACGCCGGCGCAAGTGTTTTGGCGGTCACAACGTACCCTTCGAGCTCCGCCTTGAGCAGGAGGGTAAACATCTTGGAAGTTCAAGGCAGCTCCGAGCTCGAATGTAAAGATTCAAGTTCTCCCAGCTTTCGGTTGTGATCTCAGCATACGCCTCGTCGATCAGAACGGTGCACTTTGATGTGGGGACGAGAAGCTGCATAGGGTCACGTGACCGTCATGCGGTCGTCCCGGAACGTCAGCCGATTTCTCGAGCTTCCGAAAGCTCATCCCGAATAGCCTCATGACAACGCCTTTCTCTCCAAGGGAACCCCCACGACCACCACAAGCCGAGAGACGCGGCTTTCTTTCCACACAGATGCCACGGTGATGCAGTCGCTTTGGTCTAGAGCCGGTCAGGCTCACCGCTGCGGCTGCAGAGCTTGCAGCACTGCCGTCGGCACGGCTGGCAGACGAACAGCAGCCGCTGCCCGACGACGCAAGCCGACCTTTGCCGAAATCTTCACCGCCTGCTATAGCTCCATGTTTGCCACGGCCGCAATTGTCGATTCAGTACGAAAAGAGGACCGTCGAAGGGAATTGGACCGCCAATTGGACCAAGCGCGGAAAGAATTGTCGGACCTGCAAGATCGAGGGTCGTCTGCTTCTCTGGACGATGGCTTCCGAACGACCGACCTCACCATTCAACAAATGGATGCTCTTTGGCGCAGCTTGAAGGCGATATACAACAATCGACCGTTCATGAAGGAGATTGACAAGCCCGCCACCATTAGCGCCTCCGAACTGATTTCAAGCCTCAAGACCGACTACTACGGCTGTCCTGAGGAGGCATCGATGAGGGCGAACAGACAAATGAATTACGAAAGGCTGGAGCGAGCAATAGCATTCGAGGAGTCGGACAAGAGCATACTCTCCCGAGAGTCACGAAATCGGTTGCAGCTGTTCAACGAGTCGTCGAGCATCGAGCATCTCGTCCAACAGCTCCTGCAACGCGCTGAGATTCTTGACAAAGGGTCCTCGCCGAGTCCGTCGTTTGAGGAGGCCCGTGACCTGGTTGAAAGCCGGCATGCCAACTTCACTTTTCGCTCCATCGACCCCGGGCGAGCCAAGAAGAACACGTCTGTTCTGAATCGACGCCTGCGGTCTCTCGTTGACGCACCGAAGCTCGGGCTAAAGGAGCGGATTGGCAGAGTCTGCTACAATCTCCTCGTCTCGGCACACCCACCAGATATGCACACCTACAACACGCTCATCGTGGCCTTTGACAAGGCTGGTCATCACGCCTTTGCCGATGCTTTGGTGCACTCCTTCTTCCACGAGCGTCTATTACGGCCCACGCCCTCCACATTCGTCGCAATTCTTAACCACTATAAAGTCACGAATAACCATGGCAAGTTTTTGCGTGCGCTAGCCTGCATCACCGGCGCCGACTCTCAAACCGGTGCAAAGGTTGGCCGGCGGCATATTAAGGATATTGAAAGTTGCCGACTTCTCAGCAAATGGGCCGCCGACACCAGGATGCGGACTCGCACCGGCGATTGGGTGTGGGAGCATGTGCCGCTCAACCGAGCTCTGGTTGAGGAGGTCATTACGGGATTGCTCCATTTCAAGCTCTTCGATCAAGCCGCGTCCTTTTTTGTCACATGCATGCGATCCGGGGTTGCGCTGAGCACCAGAGTGGCCAAGCAAGTCTTGGACGAGTGCATCGTAGCACTGGATTGGAAGGCGGCAGTCCGACTGATACGCGGTTTCACAAACAACGATCAGAAGTGGAGGACGACGTTGTTGACGGGAGACGAGGCCGCAAACTCGTACCTCATCAACCGAATTTACTCCCTACTTGACCTGTGCGGGTTGCACACCCCGGGACAGTCAGCTTCCAAGGCCTGCTTGGCGAATTTGGATATCTCTGGTCCAAAGCTGGGTCAATTTCTCGAAGCCTTGGAAGAGGAGTCTAGGCTGGCATTGCCAGGTCTGGACGCCGACACACAAGCTGCCAGAGATGCAGACGTCGCAGCGCGCTCAAAGAGCAGATTGCTCCAGATTGAGAGCATCTGGAAGGAATACGTGTCGGTGAGAAAGGCGACAATTTCGATTGAGAGCAAGCTGCTTTACCCCCAATTCTCCCCTCGTTTCCGAAGCGCAATGGCGCTACACATCGGAGGCGCGGCGACCGAGCGTTCACTGCAGCTGAGCCGAGAATTTGCTGAGCTCGTTCCCGGTGCTCAAAGCGACTCGTCCACGGGTGACAGGCTGGCGGAGATGGAGCGCCTCCATGAGGAGGACGCGCAAACGGAGGAAGCGACGGGGCTTCCGGGCACACGCACAGGTGCGGCTCATGTACGGTTTAGAGGGCCAGCGGCGATGAGGGGCAACAGGGCTATCGAGGGGCTGGCCATGAGGCCCAAGGGGCTCCTCACCTGGCCGGCGCCGGGGAGGCGCGAGGTGTACTCGGAGGGCCGCCAGCTGGCGATGGGGGCGTGACGGGCAGGAGGATAGTTGCATGCCTACGTGTCTTGAACTGTACATTTTAGCAAATCATGAATAAGAAGCGGACTCTCTCAGGAGCTCAACTTTGCTGCGGAAAGGGGGTGATGCGCTGGAATACGACTTGAGGGGATTGCTGGCTGGCTCGCATGACCGGACCTCCCTTCGGCGCAGAGGCCCGGAGCAAGGCACGGGCTGCCGCTCATTCGCTGGGCTGCCGGCGGTCGGAATGGAGGGCACCATGGCCACTCAGGGCGCGGCGATGATGCACGGTGGCCGACGGAGATGGCGGCGCGGCTAGGTTAGGTTCACACCCCCGAGCTCCGCGCTGGAGATTTCGCTTTCCCCACATCGTCCTCGCCAGCTCGGGGTCCTTTGCGAGGAACTCCAGCGCGTCGCCGTCGCACTGCCCCGGAAATCGGAAAACTCTTCACGATACGAGTGAGAGGACAATCGATAATGGCTCCCCGCATGCGCTGCCGCGGGCCGGCGTGACGGGCTCTGTGCGACGCTGCTGTTGGCTGTCAAAAGGCGCCCACCCGCCCCGTCTCACGATACCTCCAGGTTGGCCCAGTCCGGGGGAGCAAGGGCACACCAACAAAAGCGATCACGCGACCTCGCCTGTCCTTTGACTCCTCTCTCCGGCCTCCAGGGCTCCTTCCCTCGACCTCACTCGTTTTTCACTTCCCTTTCTCCTCCCGTGCTGCTGTACAGAGATAAGCTTAGCCGAGCTTTGTTTGTCCGACCGCAGCCGTCTCAACTCGCCCGCGAACCCGGTCGCTCGTGAGCGCTCCCGGCGGGCATCATGAAGTTTGGACGGAAGTGAGTACCCTTGGACCGAACCCCTTCTTGTTACGGGGCGGCGTCGCTAAGACGCTCTTCTCAAGTCTCCCGCGCAACCAGGTGCCCGAGTGGGCGGCATCCTATATCAACTACAAGGGCCTCAAGAAACTCGTAAAGGCTGCGTCGGAGAAGGCTCGGAATGGAGAGGCGGTAGATCCAGCAGGTGGGCGGCCTTGCTAGACCAGACCACAAAGACTCTCACGGCGGGCAGCCCCCGTCCCCCTAACTCAAACCTGCAGAACTCTTCTTTGCCCTCGACCGCAATCTCGAGGATGTCGACTCCTTCTACAACAAGAAGCTTGCCGAGGCCTGCCGCCGCCTGGACATCCTGCACAACCGCTATGGCCGCGTCCCCGACGTCGTCGCCACCCTCGACCAGGACGAGGTCGAGGAGGTCATGGGCGCCCTTCTCGAGCTGCGCACGCAGCTGAGGAACCTGCAGTGGTTCGGTGAGATTAACCGCAGGGGCTTCGTCAAGATCACCAAGAAGCTTGACAAGAAGATCCCCGACATGTCGTCCCAGCACAGCTACATGTCCACCAAGGTTGACCCCAAGCCCTTTGCCAAGGATGGCAACATCGCGAGGCTGCTCGCCGAGATCAATCGGTGGCTGTCCGTTCTTGGGGACGCGCAAAACATCGACGACTCCACGTCGGACCGTTCCACGCGGTCGCTGGGCCGGGCCTCTGCTAAAGCCCTGCTGAACATCCCGCAGGCGCAGCTTGACTCTCTCGAACAGGCGGTCCGCAACGACGACGTTGCCACGCTCAAGTCTGGACTCGACGAGGCTAGCATCAGCGTAGAGGCGCAAGGCCAGAGCGTCTTGCTCAACCTGCTGCAGCGGTCAATCTCGGCTCGCTCGAGGGCGTGCATTACGTTCCTGCTGACGCAGATCAAGGACCTCGACGAGCCTGATGACATCAATGGCCGGAACTGCATCCATCGGCTCGTCATACACATCGGCCGCACGAAGTCGGCGCCATCTGATGATGAGGCGTCAAAGGCGTATCCCGTACCAGTTGGCACGCAGTTCACCAACCGACACCTGCAGCCGGCTGTGTCTTCGGCGGTCACTGTCAAGGCGATCAACACCAAGGAGTCCAAGCTACTTGGCAAGGACGACGAGGCTGTGCAGCTGCTCATGTATCTCTTCGACCAGCTGAGCCTCGACCAACGGGACGCCCTCAAAAGCAGAGACTCTTTTGGGCGTCTGCCTCTCCACTATGCAGCGCAGTTTGGCTTCGTCGTGGTCTGCCAGATCATCATGGAGCGGATGCAGCGGTGGGATCAGTTTGACGCCAAGGACGGCATCGATGCGCCGGAATGGCAGGACAACGACGGCTACGCGCCTCTGCATCTCAGCGTCATCGGAGGGCATCCCCTGACGACGCAAGCCCTGCTTCAGGGTGAGGACTGGCAGGGCAGCAGCGAGGCAAAGGTCCAGATTCGGAAAACCATCTCCAAGTCGGGCGCTGTGCTGGCACTGGCGACGAAATCCAACTACGAACCCATCGTAGAGATGCTTGTCAAGGCCGGCGTCGACATCAACTGGACCGACAAGACTGGCGAATCCGCTCTCCACATCGCCGCCAGGTTCGGCCACGTAGGTTGTGCCCGGGTCATTTCCAAAGGCAGTGACTCTCAGAAGGCGGACCTCGAGATCGCCGAGAATTCGTACTCGTGGACGCCGCTGCATGTCGCCGCCGTCGATGGCTCCATTTCCGTCGTGCAGCTCCTGGTTGAAGCTGGCGTGGATGTGTCTCGACCAGACGCATCAGGCTGGACGGCAAAGGAGCACGCCGCGCTGCGAGGGCACATGGAGATTGCTCGACTGCTTGCCTCGCAGACGCACGAGGAGGAGGCCGCTTCTCGGGTCGCGACGGCATCGCAGCCGTCTAATCCTCCCATGTCGTCGATAGACGAGAGACGCTCCACCGGAGCGAATGCCAGCGGCGGTTCGCGACCAGCTGAGCCGGTAAAGAGTTTCGGCCATCGTTACCTGACGAACGAGAGCCTGGTCTTGGTCAGCCTTGGATCCATGGATGTTCGAAAGGGCATAGATGCAGTCACCCTCGACCGCGTCCCCCTCACAGAGGCACACAACACGCAGCTCGACACGGCGCTGTCTGTTGTCATCAGCGCCAATGGGGCTCAGGGTGAGCCGACGACCATCGATCTCCCTGTGCACGAGGGCATCGCCACGGAGCCGATTGTGTTCACGACGCGTGACGCCACAAAGGTCAAGCTCCTGTTTGACATTGTCCCGACGTATTCTGGGAGCGAGAAGAACAAGATTGGCCGAGCCGTGGCTCTGCTGTCCTCTATCAAGCCGACTCTGGGGACGCGGCGCATGAACCTTCAGGGAGACGTCTGCGTGCCCATCATGTCGAGCAATCTGGAGGTCATTGGCACCGTCAACCTGAACTTCCTCGTCATCACGCCCTTTCACCACCCCAACATGGAGGTCACTTCGCAGCAGACCTATTGGAAGAAGCTCTCCTCGACCATGCTCATCGGCCACAGGGGTCTGGGTAAGAACGTCACGTCCAACAAGTCTCTGCAGCTTGGCGAGAACACCCTTCCCTCATTCATCGCCGCGGCCAACCTTGGCGCCCAGTACGTCGAGTTTGACGTGCAGCTCACAAAGGATCACGTCCCGGTCATCTACCACGACTTTCTGGTCAGCGAAACGGGCATCGACGCGCCCGTCCACACTCTCACGCTGGAACAGTTTCTCCACATCAACCCTGAAAAGGGTAGAGACTCAGCGCACGGGAACGGGTCGGGGCGTAACAACCTGCGGGACCGTTCCCTCAGGACGCGAAGCAATAGCTTCGCGCCGCAGCGCTCGCTGTCGATGGGATACGCGGGCACCGGGCACGCCGAGATGGAGGAGCGCATGAAGCACACGCGCGACTTCAAAGCAAAGGGCTACAAGGCCAACTCGCGGGGCAACTTCATCCAGGCGCCCTTTGCGACGCTGGAGGATCTGTTCTGCAAGCTGCCGGAGGACATTGGCTTCAACATTGAGCTCAAGTACCCGATGCTGCACGAGAGCGAGGAGCAGGAGATGGACACGTACGCGGTCGAGCTCAACTCGTTCTGCGACACGGTCCTCTCCAAGGTCTACGACCTGGCAGGGAAGCGGCACATCATCTTCAGCTCCTTCAACCCCGACATTTGCCTCTGTCTCAGCTTCAAGCAGCCATCGATACCGATCCTGTTCCTCACGGACGCGGGTTGCTGCCCAGTCGGCGACATCCGGGCCTCGTCGTTGCAAGAGGCTATTCGTTTCGCGAGCCGCTGGAACCTGCTGGGCATTGTGGCTGCAGCAGAGCCGCTCATCAACAGCCCGAGACTGGTCAAGGTGGTTAAGGAAGTGGGTTTGGTCTGCGTCAGCTACGGCGCGCTCAACAATGACCCGGAAATGGTGCAGGTGAGTCGATTGAAACCCGGCGCTCTACGCGAAGCTATGCTAACAATGTTGCAGCGCCAAGTGAAAGAGGGCATAGACGCCGTTATCGTCGACAGCGTGCTGGCCATCCGCAAGGGGCTGACGAGCGCAGAAGTGTGAGCGCGGTCCATCTTGCCTGGTCTTTGTTTTTTCTTCTGCCGCCGCTTGACGAGTAACGCTTGATTTTTATCACATTGCGGTTGCAAGGCATGATGCATATAGTATAATAAACCGGTGGCGGGCGCGTGGAAAGGAAAGACACGAGAATGAGAGGCAAAAGTTAACCTTGAATCTCTCAAATTAATGGCTTCCATTTGCAAGAAGAATTTAACATTCTTGAGCGAGCATGATGACTCGGATCAATCGGACACTTCTTCACCTTCTTGTTTACTGATTGATGCTTGAAAAATCGCGTGCTCAGCAAAAAAGTGTAGACGGGCACAAAAAAAAACATCTTGACAAGACGCGATTTGCGGATTCGACTCACCAAGCCCGGCGGTCTGCGGCCACCGCCTCTCTACGTTGCAGGCTCTGCAGCGCTCAAACGGCGGTGACGGACCTCGAGCATCGGCCAAGCCGTTTCTACGCAGGCTCAGTTGGTCATGGCTGGCCTCATGTGCATGGCGCCGCATGTACGTCTGCGTGGCGGAAACGGCGCGAAACCAGGTAGTTGGGATGCTGGTTGCGGGTGTGCCGCATCAATGGCAGCGCGATCGCTGCAGCCATGTTCGTCCTCGCCCATCGGCGCGCCGGGTCAGACGGCGCCCTTCTGCCTCTGTTTCGAACTCAAAACGGCCCAATGGAGCGTCCTGTAACTGACGCCGCGACCGACGGGGGAGCGGGCCCGCCGCCCGCGGTCGAAGCCGAAGCGGGCCGCCTGCGAGCACGTACTTGTACGACGCCGCACTTGCTTTTCCACCCCATCGTCGTTTGTGACGGGCAAAACGCGGAGCTGTTTCCTCCCCTTCCCCCTTCCTCGCGCCGGTACGGCATGGTACCTGCGGCGGTACCTGAAGCACAAGTTCCCTCGTCGAAATGTGACAGCTCAAGGCCGTGCCCGTGGTCTATAGGTGGCAGGATATATATAGGCGTGCAACTTGGCGGACAGCATGGGCCCGGCGAGGCTGCGGGGGCGCCAGGCGGACGCAGGCTCCCGCATGCCGGCCCAAGGATCTGGTGCTGCGAGGACGTGCAAAGGGGTCATCCTGGGAGCCGAGAACGGCGTGTCCGTCTCTCTCACCGCGGGGTCTTGACCGGAAGTCTCATGCCTTGGACGGCAGATGGGTCCACGACGGGCCCACCGCAAAAGACCCCGAGGGCCTCGAGGCGATGCTGCTGCTGCGGAAACAGACGAAATGACGACGACTCCTGCGCGTTTATGCCTCACGGCTAGCGAGAGATTCGCGACGACGGGCGACGGCGGACCGACCAGCCGAATCGCGCCATGACGTCGGCCGCAGCCGCGCAGCATGGACAACAAAGATAGCAAAGGATGTGTGCATTCTCCCGCTGTAACCACCCGACGGCAGCTTGGACAAGGCTAGCCGAGCGTTGAGCCCCCCGCCCTCCTTCATGTCGCCGCACTTACACCGCACCGTAAGCGAACGCACGGATCACGGTATCGCGGGTGCGCCAAAGGCTAATTCAACCCATTCCTGTGCGACCTCAGCTCCGGGGTAGCAGCAGAGGGATCAGATGAGCGGCGCAAGGGCAGTATCTCGCATGGAGGTGGCGCCTTGGCGGCCCAGATTGCACTATGCAGCGCGGTGGAGGCGCTGACGAGGGGGCGTGCGTGCCCTCCGATGTCTGTTCTTTCTCGCTGTTGCTTTTGCCCGAAAGTGATTCCTTTTGCGCGTTGGTCGTGTTGCTTCTGTCCCCGAGGGCCAAGAGGCCTTGGGCCGCATACGAGTACTCGGCATCTTGCTAAGCCTGCAAGGGATGCGGAAGCGATGGTTGAGTGGAGAGAGAGAGAGGAAACGAAATCCATGTAAGTGTCCAGAAGGCCGTCCGGTCCTTCGCTTGTAAGCACACTATGCTGTACTCCGTACATTCGGGGGTTTCCCGGGCCCGTCGCTTGTTGCTTTTGCCCTCGGCCGTTTCGGCTCGTCTGCGATGTCCTGACTACCCCCCTGCCCCCCGGCTGCTTCACTAGCAGCTGGCCCATCACATCTCACATTTGGCGGCTGTGGACGAACAAAAAACCGCAACCAGGCCATCTGGAACCAATCCAACACGCCATCGTGACACAAGATGAAGGAACAAGAGATGCTCCCCTCTCGTTGTCGCCCCTCCCCCCGCCGGGTCTGTGCCCCGTCCGAAAACTGCGGAACTCTGGCTCTGGGACCGGGGTGCGGCGCCGCAAGTTCCTCACTCGCATGTCCCAAGGCAAACCGGAACGGCTTCCGCTTTGGCTCCGGCGGCGACGAAGGAGACGCCACGAGGCGAGGCAGGGCAAGGCACCGCCGCAGGGGCATGAAATGGCATGGCTTGCCTCGATGCCCGCGCAGTAAGAGGCTATCACGGGAGGATACATGTACGAGTACATAGATTGAGTCTGGTGGGGTTCGTGCTTTGGCTTTCCCCCCTCCTTTGGATCCTTTGGAGCGATCGAGTCTCCATCACGGCACTCGCTTATTCGTTTTGCCAGCGGAGCTGCTGCGAAAACTCCACGTCTCGCCTGAGGACCCCTGGCTCGAGGTCCGCTGTCGACGGACAAGAACAAAGCCGGGTGTCGTCGGGTGACGTGCTCGCCACGAGGGCCGCAGAAACAAGTCGAGGCCTGCCCAACCGCTAATGCGAGACAGACACACGGACCGGCTCGAAAGGAAACAGCGGGTTAGGGCGCTCGCTATGGCACGTATCATCTACGGAGTAATACAGGACTGTCGCGAAATATGCCGTCCTGTTCCAACGCGGGCAGAACCCCGCCGGCGTTTCTGAGCCATGCGCGGCCAAGCGAGGCTCGCGGTTGGACCTCTTTCTTGTCATCTGCGCAGAGTACTTCGTAGTGACTGCAGGAAAAGGAGGACCGGGAATTTGGATCGACCATCATGTGCGAACGAGCTCATCATCGTCGTCGTCGCCGTCGTCGTCGTTCAGCCACGCACGCTCGCTTCTCGCAGCCATCACGAGGAGCATGCATATGCGCCATCCCGTTTCTGTTTCGTGTCGTCCGAAACTGACAGGCGCCTCTTTGCCGGCTGGCACGCACGAGGTAGTCGCCGACTCGGGCTATGCACGACCACGACGGAACAGCCTCCCGCGCCGCATCGATGAGATGCTGCGAGAGCCTTTTTTGGCCTCGTCGCACGCACACCCTGCATGCTGCACTCCACGATGCAGCTAGCAAATTCGCAGCTTGCCCCTTTTACTGCTTCTTGACTGACGCGCATGCACCTTGGTGTCACGGATGCAGCTCGTCGGTGGCCGGAGGAGTTGCAGCCGTCTTGCAGCCCGCCGACAGCCTAGCTGCTCGACCTGGGCTAGACGTTGTTGCGGTGGTCCGATTCTGAGATCGTCTCTGCAGTGTGCTTGGGAGTTCTGCGTGCCCAAGCCGTCACTGATGGCCCAAAGCGCTGCGCCGGCGTCTCAGTAGTTCGTCTGCCTCTCCTCTTTGGGCCTCGCCTTATCCGTCCCTTGCTCAGCCAACCAGGCGAACTGCGCGGAGTGTGAGGTTTCGAGGTTCTAATTGGCAAGTCACGGAGAGGATCCGGGAGCTGGCTCGTCCTTCCGCCTGGTTTCAATCTCCTCAAAACTGACCAGGGTTGTGGGTTTGTCGACGCTGCTTCTAATTGTAGGCGGGCCGCTCGAAAGCTCGGTTTGCCATCAACAGGCAGCTGTTCTGGAGGCTCTGTCAACAAGCCCGCTCTCCCGGGTGAGAAATTGGAGAGCATAGAAGCACAAAGAACAGTCTCTTCACACAATTTTCTACATTGGATTCGTAGATCTGTTGGACGACAATCCAAGAAACTCGCCAGGAAGGGATAGAAACCGCGCAATGCATACCCCAGGCCGCGCACGGTCTGGTTTCCGGCAGGCTACTCGGTAGGCAAACTACGCCGGATAATTAGCATGAAGGAGCCTCACGGAATCGCTTGACTTACCGTGCCGTCTCTGGGCCCTAAAGCTATGACACGGAGCCCAAGCGAAGACGACGAGCCTCACAGACCAACCGTTGAAGCGCGGCCAGCGCCATACCGAAAACGCAGCCGTCAGCCTGACACCCTGCATCGCATCCGTACTCGTACATCGCCCAACCTAAGGCAGGTAGTCGCCCTCAGACTCTCTGTTCGGGCTTCTCGAACAGGGAGCGTGCAGACGGGAGTCAAAGCCATCCCGGCTCTTAGCATACAGACCTGCCGCAAGTAGCAGTCGTGCTTGAAACGTCGAACGATTTTTTTTTAGCTGCTTCCCGAATATGTTCGAACTGCTGCTAATAGTAGCTCTTGAGTAAGTCGCGGTCGGCCGGCGAACGTCTCAGGGCTCCGATGGCACGCTGCGCTACTGCACAACGTGGCCTGACTCAAGTAATTTTGACGCTGGCCAACCGCATCTGCGATGTCGACGTGGCCGCACTTGTCGAAGTGCTGACGGCCATGCAATATTGCGGAAGGGCCTCTCCTCGGCCTCGGCCGTATAGCATTGGCGGAACGAGCTGGCAGGCTTGATGAATCAGTCATCGCAACGGACCAGGACTGCAAGCTCACCCGCCTATTGTGCGCATGGGCTGATGCTGTACGAATTATCGACAGGCTTACCAACATGGATAGCCTCAGTCGATGCGACACTCGCCCGAATCCAGCAATCAAAGCCCGTCCAATCTCGTCGTGTTTTGTTGCCCCAGTCGCGTAGTAAGTGTCGCACCCTTGCCTTCATGCCCATCAAAGGCAATGGTATAAGAGCCAAACGGCTCACCGGGAGTCTCCAGCCGAGTAAATAGGAGGACAAAACTGAACCTGTACCGGCCCGGCGGCGGAGAGCACAAGGTGCGTGTTGTGAGGTGCAAGAAAGAGAGCCCTACTCCGTACTCCGTATAGACACGACTAGACCCGTGCTTGCATGCGGAACAGCAGAAATCGCACCGCATATTCCCCATTTGGTTACCGCGTTATGCATGTTCGGCTTCGAGCCCGGCACCCCCGCGAAGCTGCACGGTGGCTCGTACATGCCGGGGATGATGCCAGGCGAATGCAACGCAGGGCCAGTTTCAAGGCTTGACAAGGTCGCGATGCCGTGCTACTGTCGCAAATCCGCGTCGTCTTAAATACTCTTGGCCAAAGTATCGCGGGAGGTAGGTGCAACAGGCGCCAACCGTCACTCTGTCCGGGATGAGCGCGCAAGTCTCGCCATTCGGTCAGGGGGGAATGCGCATAGTTCGAGTCAGGAGACCGCTTCTTGAGATTCTTGTCCAGATTGGTGTCATGCCCTTGGCACGCCCCCCATCTGTAAGCCCCTGCAGACCGAGGCGCAGTCTGAAAGAAACAAGGAATGCGTGATGGTTGGGGCGTCTTTTCCGAGGCGGCTGGGACGAACCGAGCCGTCTCATATCAGAACCTGAGTCGCGTCTGCAGGTGTAGCGTCAGCTCACAGAGCCTTCATCTTGATGAAGTTTGGCCCAGGCCAATCGATCTCCGGAGAACCGGAGAACACCCAGCGACTCGTGAGCCTTGCCCTCTGCGGCGACCAACGGGCTGTCGGTGTGCGCTGGACTGCGCGCATTGGATCTCTAATGCCGTGTAACGCAGGCTGCATATCCGGTATTAGAAGCCACACAGACGAGTCCGTCCTAGGGCACTGCTCAAGTTCCCAAAAGGTACATTTGGCTGTAACCCGCCAGCGCATTTTGGGATGATCGGACAGAGTACTCCGCATATGTGGTTGAAGTTGACCTTTCCCGGTCTTCGTTACGCCGAGTCCGTCACGCTGCCCATTGCACGCACGGTCAGCGTCGCTTGAGAACTCTCAGCGGGAGCTCGAAGGCAGCCGTCAAATGGTCCGTTCGCCTCTCGCAGAAAATCAAGGGCGTTGGATTGCCGTTGAAAGATTGGCTGTGACTATCGCGACATCAGTCGAACTGTACCAGTCGGATGCGGCGCGCCATGACATACCGCAGCCTGATTCCTCGAGCAACCTGAAGGATTCAATGATTGACCAAATCGGGCAACAGTGGCGGACCCCTTGAACCCTTGATCTGGTGCGTGCAGGCGCGGACGGTTTGTCGCGCAACGCAGCATTGAGCGCAATGTCGGTGTAATTATCGGCGCGACTTGCACAGCCAGCACTCGTATGCACGACGATGACGCGAATCCTGTGCGCTTCTGTCATCACATCGCCTGCGTTGACCGATACTCGAAACGCAACAAATCAAGTATTCATCATGCTGAGGAGCCGAGTTGCCATGATGCGATGCCCCGAAAAACCGTCTGAGAATTTTCATAAACGCCAACTGAATGATGCGAGGAGTCGGCAGACTTCGCTTTTGGAAATGATGGCGATGATGCTGGAGGCATCCCCACAGCATGTAAATCCCCCTGGTGCGGCGGAGTCTATATGCATACCCCAGGCGCCCATCGAATAAGGGCAGAAGTATCAGGCTCAGTTGTGGATGGCGATATATGACGGAAGGCCAACTTAATTCATTTTGACATGCGGGCAACCGGGCTGCCAACGACAGCCGACAACCGTATCGTAATGTCGGCTCTTGCCGGGGCTGAATGTGACGTTGCCGTAGTCAAAGGGCCAAGGGCCTTTCTCATGTCACGATGTTTCTGGCGTGACAGTATGACCTTTTGCCACTTGGCGTACATCTCCGCGGGCATTCGCATTCACTGCCCCATTTATAAACTCGTTGAAGGAACAATGGCCCAGCAGGGGCGAAAGGGTTTCGTTTCGTATGATAATTGTTGAGCGCCAAGTACGAGCATGTGGACCTCCAGGGCCAACTCCACAAAGGTAAGTGGGATAAGAAAAAACAGGCAATTTGATATTTCGTAATCCTGAAATTAACACAAGTCCACTTCGAGCTGTCAGTGACATTTTCCCGAAGACTCTGAATCGTAGCCAGTCCTGGTATTGCGATGCGATCACTGGTTGGTCAGGGTTGGCTGTACTCGTACTCGCACGGCACTGTGGCTGAAGCAGAAGCAAAGACAGAGACGGCAGTGCTCAAGGATCATCGTGCCCCTCCGTAATCCACTGAAGATGCAATTACGTGAAAATTGCGCGACAAGGGGCAGAGCAGTGCACTTACTCGTATTGCCAACGTTACACGACCACAGCGGCAAAGAGGATGCCATCCTCACCAGATTCTGAAGTGAGAACCCTTAAGACCCCACGACAAAGATTTGACAAGTTTGATGACAGCGTCCTCGACAGCGCGCCAACGAACCAAGGGGTTCCCTGCCCGCGTCGACGTTCGTGTGGGGAGAAGAGGAGCAGCGCCAAATCGAGGCCCGCTGGACCGCTCTTTGCCCTTGTCCTCTAGCCAGGCACCAGGATACGGCCGGCGATAATCTTGTGAAACCCGCTTCATCGCCCGTAGAAGCCGGGAACAAGCCCGTCATTCGGCCTCCACACATGAGCCCCGGCGCACCATGTGATGCTCCATCTTGGTTGCGCATCCCACGCCGAGGTTTGGCGGCTCCGCTCATAGCGGAACCAGCTGGGTTGACAACGGGTATCGTTGGTGTCCGGGGTCGGTGTTCTGTGCAGGCGATCAGGGAGACCCTGTCCCGGCGCTGCCTTGCCCGCCGGAACCGAGGTTGGAGGCCGCAAAAACTCACGATGGTCTCCGATGATGTGTTCGGAGAAAAGATGACGGACCCTGCTCGACGCTATCTGACTCGTAATCTCCTCCCAGACTCGCGGTCAAGTCAGTATCTCCCGCTTCTTGAGCCTGGCCGAGACGATGACAATTAGGGCCTTGTAGCGCCGCACCGGACGTGATCAGCCACAGCGCAGCGGGGGCTTAGTTCTTCCCGGCAAGTCGCCGCTATGCTTGGTTGAGCACCTCCCGACACGTCCGGAACACTCTTCGAAACCGGAGTTTTTCGTCACCAGACATGCTCGCGACGTTGATTGATAAGAAGTGTCTGGCTTCGGAGCAAACCCGTAAAACGGTATAGACGCACATCCCAAGTGGGGAGTACGACGTCCTCCGCCACTCTCAAAAGATGCCGCTTTGGCGGCTGCCCTGCAAGCCAGCCGGGCGGGACGAAATGGTGGACGACTTGCCCACGAGGGAATATGTCGATCATGGAACAATAATACGCAGGGCGTGCTGTTTTTGGTGGCGGGCGCGAAGAAATGGCCCTGCCCCGCCGTTTCGGAGATCCCCCATCCAAGAAATTGGGCCTTCCCGGCCTGGCCCGAAGGCCTGGGCCCAATCGTGCGTAATAGCATCTCCCAACGGAGCCTCGAGGTCTGTGCATAGCCTCCCATGCATCCGTCAAGCTTGGGTACCACGATGACAGGAAGCAAGGACCATCCAGGAACCACTTTTCAGATCAGCTTAACCGCTCTTGTGATGTAGGCCGTGGCCGCATCCCGAGTCTTCCAGGTGCACGAGTCTTTCAACCCAACAGGTATTGGTTCCATGATAGATCTGCGGACAGTGAACACAAGCCACATCTCGCGGTAAACTTTCACCGTCACGACTGGATAAATAGAGTTGCCCGATGAAACGGCGAACCCACAGGGTGGCTGTTCCTGCGTTGCAGCCGGCCAGGTCGTTTGCCAGATGAGGTGAGAAGAGTTTTAGCGCCTGCCTCCGTCAAAATCGTGGGCGGTCATCTTCATGGGGCTAATTGAGCGCTAGATGTTGGTTGCTGTGCATCTGTCAGCACGTTCCGAGTTGAGGAGCCTTCAGAGGGCGTAGACTCTTGTGGAGCCAGCAGGTCTGTGTGGCCAGAGGCACGCTGGACGATTTGCCTCGGCAAGCTCCAGGTGTGGCATCCCGATTGATGCGGTTTCTGGGAAACAGCTCACGCGCGGGGCGTAGTGTGGTCCCAGGCTGGATACCACCCTGATGGTTAAGCACCTTACTCGTACCGCGACGAAGATGTGATGTCTTGAAATTGGGGAAGCATGGAACTTGTCCGTGTACTTGTCTTAGCCACAACGGCCGACTCGGTATCGGAGCCGGGCGCTTTCGGATCTCGGGGCCTGCCGTTTTAAATTTCCTAATCGAGGGCGTGGCGCTCTCGAACGCCGTCAGAGCGCCAAAGATGAACGGAGCCTCCCAGGGTCCGTCCAAACATTCACGCCATCTCTACCGCCGAAGACCCTATCGCGTTCGACGCCGCCAGGCGTTGCCATTGGCTGTGAAATGCGATTGGCTGATGGCCATCGATGCCACGGTTCCGGCAATGGCGCCGAGTCACGCCATCTCGGCTCTGAACGTTTACCCCGTTCCCTGAACCCGGCCCATGACCAGGCCAGGCCGTCAGGGACAAGACTGCCTCAATCCGCCGGCCAGTCCGGCAATCGCTGCGTTTCTTTGTTTCAATGTTTCACCATCCCTTATCGAGCTCCTGAGAGGAAACTGTTGTGGCTCGCTCACACGGTCTGTGCAAGGCATCTGTGAAGTTTTCGGCCTGGTCGCATTATCGGCACCGAAACTCTGCGATTTGAGAGCGTCACCTGGTGACGCTATCCATGTCGATGAGCTTTCTACTCGGTACCTCTCGTCCACAAACGGCAGAGCGAGAGCCGGTGCACCAGCCACAGTCGCCGGCTAGCACGCGGGGGTCATTGCACGACGTACGAGTAGTGAGCGGTGGTGGCAGGAAGCCCACTGTCTCCGTAGGCTAAGCCGCAACCTTGCTTGACTAGTAGGTACGTGCTGTCAGTGGGCACTCTGCACATGGCCTCCAAGATACTGGGGTGCAGATCATGAAGTTCGCCGGAAGTAGGTGTAGTATTGCAATACCGCATGGTACCTTGCGATGGTCCCTGAGAACATGGCGCGATGTATCTGTGTCTGCGCCCCGTTTTAGCTGGTGAGGTTTGGAAAAGCTCGCCACGCCGTCATTATCGCGTGTTTCCCCGTACAAGTGGCTGGCGGTACTAAGTCCGTCGGCTCGGCACCGCCGCCACATTCTCTCCCATCACCAAAGATCTCTGACGATCCCGTCGCCGCTGCAAGTTAGGTCTTGCAGAAGTTCCAGAAAGCATATCTGTGGCGATTGGCTTTGTAGCTGATCCCATCGACCAGAAGCTTGAGTGTACCTTGACGCCTCTTTCAAACAAAGATCCTCATCGAAACGGTAATAAAACGGATGAACGTCAGAGATCTTGGCATGCTAAGGCATTCACCCATGCTCGGCCGCATCAAGTGCCGCTGCTGACCCCGGCATCCGGTTGGCCGTGACGCAGTATCAAGCCTTTGGGTTCCGATGAGGTTCCCAGTGCCTCATGTCCGTTGGCCCACACAGGGCGCCGAACAACAGTGCGACGCAGCTTGCGGAGAACCGCCTGGCCAGCTTAATGTCCGGCAAATGCCCGTTTATTCTTATGCCGAAGCATGTGTCAGTCGTGCAAGCTTGATGCCTGTGGCGCCATGGCGATCCTACCCCAATGAAGCCATGTGCAAAATAACGACAGCCGTAGCCAATGGATTTGCGCCTCGTGTGGGGAGCGCAATATGGTGGACGGGGAGGTTATGCCTGTGAGGGTCGCAGAAAGCCCGTCCTCCGGGTCTTCTGGCAGCGGTGATGACGGGGCTGCCACTTGCTAGAGATCGTTCATGAGCCCGTACTCGCACCAATCTAGCCGGCCCATAACCAGCATCGCGCCATGTGCCTCGAAGGACCTCGATGCCGTCTCTTCTGCTACCAACCAACCGAGTTGCCGAGGACCCATATTTGTGTGTGGTTCCCACATTCCTCGTGAGCTTCAAGCCTGTGAAATGTATGGAGTATTGTTACGAAACCAAAAGCCTCTTTAGGCTGCTCTACGACGATGCTCCCTGCTAGTGCGGTCGTTCGTGATGCCCTCTGTCCGACTGCTGCGAGGAAGCACAGGTAGATCCACCGCCCAACTTACCGGAACAGTAGAAACAAGCGTCCTACAAGTCTGGTGTTGCCGGCCAGTACACAGGGGAGCGCTGTATGAGTTTCGCAGTCGCTCCGCGTCCGCGACCATTCCTTTCATTGGTGCTTCATACAAGTACTACTGCGCAGAGTACTCCGTACGCACGACGTTTATACTCGTGCACTGTTGTTTCATCGTCAACGGCTTTCATTGGACGGCTGCCGTTTGCTGGAGGACTGCCTGCTACTCGTAGTGCGCAAGGGACCAGCTGGGACCCCATTTAGCCAAGATGGCTGGCCCACGCAACCGCACCCACCGTTTCGGGCTTGAAACGAAACGTCTTAATGGGGCTGATCTCCGGCTGGGGCATTTTCCATTAGGCCTTGGATTCCGGCAAGTTGCTGCAGCCAACAATGTTTCTGCTCCCATGGCAAGTGTGGTCATGTATCTCGTCGATATGCCTTCCGCGTTTCGCTGGACAGAGCCGGCCTGACGCTGCGCGGTGCCTTCCGGAGAATACGTCAGCTCTCCCACATCGATGAGCCAAAGAAAGATCTGAGCCGCCGCAAGCGCCCTGCTTAGCCGGCCGACTCATCATCAAGACTCAAGGTGTAGCCGTGAGCTCCTGCAATCTCGAGGAGCTGCGTGCAGGTCCAGCCGCAAAATGAGAACGTGCCACTCCAATTGCCTGCCGAACGCATGCAAGGTCCCAGGACGTCCAAGATAGCTTCGCGCCACAGAGGACAACATTTCTGCGGGGTTCGGTGGATATCAATTAATTGTCCATTAGCCTTACGTACGCTGCCACGATGACAACATGCCGGTGCTCATAAGGCCGGAGAGTGGTAAGCAGCCGCATGACGACGTCAGGGCTCCTTGAACGCGGCCGCGAATGGCTCTACAACCGGAGCTCAGCACGACTGCTGGCCAGGTACTCCGTAAGCACATCGCAATTGACCGACAGTCGCGAATTTGACGCACGGACATGTCGCCTTGTTGTTTGCGGAGTACGACAAACGGCGATGGAGGTGTTTGTTGCCGTCTTACGGCACACGGCACCGAGGCGGGGAAGCGCTCGAACCCACTGCAACTTCGCTCGGCACGTGGCATGCCATTCTGGGCCGTGTCACGGGACACCTTCAGCCTCCACCACACGCATCTCCGCATGTCCCTTGGAATAAGGTACAAGTGAGTAGCCCTTTGATATGCAAACGCCTTCGGTAGAAAGCTTGGCCGGGGCCGGGGCCGGGGTTCGATCTAGCTCAGGTTTCGTCGCGCAATATCCTCCTCTCCTCCGGCAAGTGACACAAAATCAGGTCATTTTTCTGCCTATCTCTGCTTGTCGAGGAGCGATCCCGCCCTTTGGCTCGTTTAATCACAGGATCGCTTGGGTGACACGGGCTAAGGCGATGCCATCCGAGACGAGCCCTCACCTTTCTCTGCGCTGTTCGAGATGTACCTTGTGACAAACATGTTTCCCATGCTGCGCTGGGAACTTTTGGGACACTTGCCAAGACAGTGGTTTAAAAACTCGTACGGCTTGTCCCGTCGGGAGAGGGCGGCTGGCCGGTGGAGAAGGGCGTCCGTGGGCTAACGTAGCATACGAGTAGAGCGCAGGCTGCAAAACCTCGCCATTTCTTGGGCCGCTGGCTGTGACATTCGTTGCCATGTGCAAGTGGGGTATCCTAGTGTCCGAATGGGATGCGAACTGCTGAGAGACACCCAGAAAGGCTCCATTGATGGTGGTGTTGGGCCCACCTGCTCTCAGGAGGTTGCAGGTACGGCGACTCGTACAATGCAGAATCGCTGCCATGTCCAGATGGACGAGATTGACTTGCGTGTCAGGTATCGCATCCGTCGTGCCACCAAGCCGTTACCCGTCGTCGTACTTCGGTGGAGGTGGGAGCACAGGTGAGCCCGCTTGGCGTGGCATGGCCCACAGCGAGGTGCAGCAGCGCATCCAGAAGCAGAAGCGGAGAAGCAGCCCCCGTAGCAGCTTCAGCTAGAAGAAGCCACTGCGTGTCTGAAAGGGGGTTATGAAGGGAACGGTTGAAGCCACGGCCGGATTCGGAAACGTTGCATGGCCAGCCGCAAGTCGGCTTGCGCCTTGGAGTGCCACCTGGGCGACGGCCAGAACAGGCATCGCACGTGTTTGATGGCTCCCCAAAGGCGGCGCGATTGCGGGAGACGCGCCGAGACGCAGCCGCCTTCCTCAACGAGCAGCGATCCCTAGCACCGCGGGGGCGCTGGCCGGGCTTGGCTGGATGGCTGGGGGGACGATGCAGGCAGCCAACAGAGGGTTGAGAGGGCCAGGCATCGCTCAGGGCGATCCGCAGCGTGCAGATGCTCGAAGATTGGCAGCCGAGCTAGTGACGAAATCGCCGCCGTTTCGAGCGCTGCTCGCGAATCATTTCGGCGTGATGTGCGGCGCGGGACTGATGATGGCAGGGTCTCGACTCGTGGTTGACTAGGGTGTATATTGAACAGCGCGGGGTTGAGGGCGAGGTTCTCGTTGGTCCATTTCTTCCCTCACTCCTCAGCTCTTGATCTTCCTCAGGCCGACTTGCCCTGAGGCCAAAGGCGTAGCGCCTCTACCCTACATCCACCCTGTACGAAAACGCCATGCGGATGCGATTGGGAGAGAAGCCAAGGCAGCGGCACGGTGGCTACCAGGCCAGGCCTAGCACCTGCTGTACGAGTGCCTTGCGAGCTCTCCCAGAGTGTCCCTGCTGGGATTGCTGGACGCTGGCGGCGGTCGCAGGTGTCATGTCCCGTGTGTACGAGCAGACCACTTGTGATAGACTTTGGATTACTCGTATCGGACCGCAATCAAAGTTCTGAGATTTCCGGCCCAGTCTGACCTGGTTTCCACGGCCAGCCACAGCGAGCTAAGGTCATCGGGCCCAGTTGGCTCTTCCATCGTTCAATCCTTGAGGCGAAGATCGCGGGCTGTACGAGTGTGAAGCAATGGGCCCATCGTCGACGGGAGAGAGATCACGGCGTGTCTGTCACCCCTGTACCCGGAGAGGCGTTCAAGCTCGGCGTTGCCCTTTTCAGCAACCCCCACGTGTCGCGAGACCAAAGAGTGCTCGTATTTGTAAACTCATTGCCGCTGTTCGAGGCGCCCGGGGTACGAGTAGCTACGTGTACTTGTACGAGTATAGTGCGCCCTCTACGCCTTAAACCCAAACAGCCATGCCTAGTGCGAAATACTTTTTGGGTAATTTGATGTCACTGCCCGACCCAGCCGACACAACGATTATGAAAGCCGTTGACTATGGAATATGGGCTCTTGGCCCAGGGCAACGTGAGCGTGGAGGTTGAAGAGCTTGATGGAAAGGAAGCTTTAGCATCCATGTCTGCCTTCGTTAGCTTGGAGAGGAACGTACTATCATCGTATGGAAGTATCGGCGCGCCCCCCCTGTCCCACGTAATTATATCGCGAACTCGTGATGGGCCTACCTGCAGAGAGGTCCGCACAGCGGAGTCGGCTACGTTGACCCCGTCTCTTGGGGCTTTCGCTGGAGATTGACTTTCCAACTTACCTGTTCGTACTCCACAGCTGGATTTTCACGCATCCGTACTAGTCATAATTGACTGGCGATGGGTGATGTGATCTCCCGTGCCCTGAAACACTCCTACCGGTGGGCGTCGGTGATCAGCCCAGGGGTTTTGCCCGGTTTTATCAGATCATTTAGACTACGAGGTGGCTGTAAGTCCGAGACACAAAAGGACCAGCGATGGTGTCATTGCTGGAAGCTGCTGCTGCCGCCGCCGCCGCCGCCGAGGGTTTTGATTTGATAATTTGATATTTTCCGGATAGTCGTACTCCCTGCTGGCGGCGCGGGCCTTGTAGCGAGTGCCCGTACTCCGCAGAGACGTACAAGTAGAAGATTGCTGTGGCCGGGGCTGGCAAATGCGGGCGACGGGCGTTGCGCGACTCAGAATGCCTGCGTCGATGCGCAGATCACTTGTTGCCAATCGGCGGTAAAGCGAGATTCAGCAGCCTGGGCGGCGGCTGCGAGCCTGGAAAGCCGACACCTTGTCACATGTCGCGTGGGGTTGAGGCCCCGTTGCGCCAGGCAGGGGTTTGTGCCGCCGCATCTCGACGGGCACTTGGGCTGTCAAATGAATCGGGCGATGAGCGTCTGTGAACCCCTGGTGCCACGGGGATCGTGCTTGCGAGGCCTCGACGAAGAGCCGGAGAATCATAAGATTCGGGAATATTTTCACCGTCGGCGTGCTCGAGCGCCGATGGACGGGATGGACGCTCTCGCTGGAGGCAGCTCGCGCGGCAACTCCATTCACGCGCAGCAGCAAGCTGGTCGCACGAGTAATGGTCGACATGCATCCGGCAGGCCACTCACCGTTCAACCTCGTAGTGCGCAGCGGGCGACGGGATGGACCAGCCATTACTCCGCGGACGGTTTTCTGGCCCGCAAGTCACGCCAGCGGGCTGCGGTGGCTACCTGGGACCTACAAGTACGAGTAGCCTCAGTCCCGCCGTCGATTGTAGACTGGCAAAAGCTGCCAGGTCGCCTGAGGACACCCACTTTCATCAAACGATGCACTGCTCATGAGGCGGTGAGAGCAGCGGCTCGCCAGCATGCAGCTTGCAGCAGCAGAGCTATTCTCCGCGACCCGAGCCCTCCTACTCGTACCAGTGGTAGGGAGGGAACTAAGCCTTCGCCGTCCGTGCTGCACAGTCGTGCCTGCATGTCGAGAAGCGCAAGCACCCACCTGAAGATAAACCTTCGCTGTATGGTGTACGGAGTACGAGATACGTACATGACCCTTGCTAGGTGTGTGACCTTGTGGTGGTCGCCTGAATGAGATTGGCCGCCCTGCGCAATTCCGCCACGGCAGCCCTGAACAATGCAGATTCCGGCATGCAGCAGGACATCCCTTCGGAGCCCGTAAGGCTTGTGGAGCTACGATACAGGGGTCAAAAACCAATCAGATTGTAGCGCATCAACGGTACCTAGTCTCCCTACATAATTGGCTTGTGATAGAAGT
>JALHCE010000138.1:0-127303 GCA_024340795.1 Tolypocladium amazonense
CCCCCCCCCCCCCCCCCCCGGGAGGCGTAGGCGCCGGGGGAGTACAGGGCCGGCCCCAACGGTCACCCGGACCGGCGGCCTACCGGGACCTCTTACTATAACAGTACTAGACATTGTCTTTAGGACGGCAAGAAGCGAGAGGAGACCGCAACCTACACACATATGCCATCGAAACTTGATTCTTATGCTGCATTACAAATGACCGCGCCAAGAACCCAACTCCCGTCCCTTTGCATGCTCACAACCGCCGCCACGGCTCGTCCCCCCCTTGGCCGCTCACTACCGGTACAAGTATATACACGAGCCAGAAAGCTTGGCCGCCCGCTCTACCAGATCTTCCTGTCGCGTCCCTCAAACGCAAAGTTGAGCGCGACGGCGATGATGAGGGCGCTGCAGAGCACGCTGGGCCCCCACTTGTCGTAGTACCTCGCAGCCTTGCGGTTCCTGATGGACCTGCTTCGGTACAGGTAAATGCCCACCGAGTAGCAGAGACTCAGGATGGCAAGCAGCGTGAAGATCCCGGCCGTCCAGAACGACAGCGGGGTCGGGTGCGTGCCGAAGTTGAGCAGCGTGACGGCAATGGTGCCAATGTAGATGGAGTACTCGAGCTGGAGAGACTGTCAGCGACTGTAGATATTGTAGCGTCACGGTTGATAACATACCCATCCCAGGAAGGTCCTCTCGGCGGCAAAGAAGACCTTTGGTTCGACGCGGACCGGGACGTATATCTTCTTGCCCTTGGGAGCCTTGAATTTCTTGTGCTGAATGGCCTGAGAGCCAAACAGCATCGTCTGCCTGTCACTTCGAGGCACTTGTGTGCCACGGGGAGCGGGGACAACGTGCTTCAAAACGTTGACAGTGCCCGCACCAAATTGGCGTGCCTTGGTCGTGATGAGGGTCGAGTAGAAATGCCACCCGCCAATCCTCCGCGCTTCTTCCAACTCAAAGTTTTCGTCGTACTCGTCTTCAGAGTCGTAAATGGGGAAGTCTTCATTGGCCGTGGGAAGGTCGACTGTCTGGCCCTCCGTGTCGGTTGCACCAGTGGGCAGCCTTTGCGCGCTCGACTGTCCATTTGACGTACCGGCACGGACGGTACGGACAACGTCGTCGTCGTCGTCGTCAGAGTCCAGGTCCTCCTCATCGTCTTCTGACGTGGTTGTCGTTCCTGACAAGCCAGGTCGGTGGATACCGAAGTCATGCGCAACAGGCTTGCGGATGTCTACATCCATCTGCGGCATCCAGAAAGGGAGCAGATTAATGCGGTCGGGGAACAAGCAAGCCGTGCCGTGGATAAACTTGGAAAACTTGGGGACCGCCTCCACCAAGTGGGAGGAAATGAGCTGACGAACCCACTCCGGAGGCTCTTGTCCCATCTGCGTCTGGAGCTTGACTTCGAGGACTGCGTATGGGAAGCGCTCAATGTCCTCGGCACGCAATTGCGAAAAGGGATAGTCGATGCCAATGTCCATACGTCGCCAGTTGTCACCGCATCTCCGGCGGCCGTCCAGGTTATCCTCCCGGACCATTGTCAGCTCAGTATCCAGGGAAATTCGGACTCGGGCGTCTGCCGGGAGCTGGAACGCCGTTCGGTTGTAGAAGGAGCGGCAGACGGGCTTGTAACCCTTCTTCAGGACCGAATACTGGATCTCGGATGCCAGGCGCTCATCCTCCGCGATAGCTTTTTCGGACTTTTTGCCCTCCTTGCGAGCCTTCTCGAAGATGGCGGCGGGGAGGAGCTCGCCCCTGAGGTAAGAATTGACGTTCTTCTCCTTGATGGCGAAGCGAGCCTTGACGGACTTTTCACCTGTCCAGTCTTCTCGATGGGTCTTGCGCTCCACAAAGATGGTTTCGGTCTGCATGCCGCCGTACCAGCGAAGACGGATGGCCTCGGCACCCTCAGTCTTCTTCAACCGGCCCTCATACAGGTCCCAGGTGTCCGGATTATCATAGTAGATGGATGTGATGGCGGAGTCTGCCTGCTCAAACTCCTTACTGGCGTTAAAGACCAGCACCGGCAGATGCTTAAGGATGATGAGCTTCAGCTCCGTGACGTTGTCCGGGTGTACCCAGTACTTGGTGGTTTGCCGGACGAAGCTTGCTTGCCCACCGCCGGCGGCGCTGTCGCCCTTGACGGGATTGCCGCGGGTCCGAACCAGGTCGTACAGCTTGGACAACTTGATGACGGACGCGTCGTAGTTTTCCTTGTAGAACGGCTTAGCCTTGAGCCTGGTGTCGAATGCGGGTCGGAGGTGCCATCCAGTCATTTTCTACAGGCGCGTGCGTCAGTCATACGACAGCTGCAGGGGAATCACAGGACGGAAGCTTACGTCGTGCTTCTTGATGATCTTGTAGAAGCCGGTGTAGTTGAGCTGGACGAACTTTGCGAGGTCGTGGACGTCGGCGATAATGTCGCTAAGATCCTCCTCGAGAAGCATGAATTCCTCCTCGCTAGGCCCGCCCTCGCCCAGGCCGCGCTCGTTGAGGCGGTTGACGACATCCTTGACCTCGCGCTCGCTGACAGCGATGCGGCGCGAGATCTCCATGGCCTTGACCTGCTGCTTGGTATGGACTTTTTCCAGCTCCGTCTCGAGCTTGCCTACGAAGCGCGTCTCATCGTCCTCGGTCCACTCGCCGCCGTTGGGGCCGCCGCTGGCACCCTTGAGCTCAGCCTTGAGGCCATTGTAGTCGATGTAGTACCATTGGTATTCGCGGATGACGCTCGACCGGAGCTGCTCGCCGAATTTCATGACCACGACACCAGGGCGAACCTGGATGTTGCCGGTGTTTATGGGTGTCCAAGACTTGTCCTGTGTTCTGAGATCCCTATGTATCAGCATGGGCGACCATGGCCAGATGACGGCGCGGGCGAGAGGGTGGCTTGAAGGGCAAAGCGAATATGTGACGATGGAGAGGAGCAGCAGCGCGCGGCTGCGGAATCAAGGAGCAGGGTCTCACCAATTGAGAGATTTTGCGGCAGCGAGATAACGGCCCGCAGCAGCAGCAGCGGCGAAAGCATGCGGGTGCAGCAAAAGAGCAAGGCAAGGCAAGGTCACGATGCCGGGGCGCGACGGCAAATCGTCAGAGGTGGTTCACCTTGCTGCTGGGGATTGGACGGCCGCATTTGTACAAACAGCCGCTGCAAGCACCCCATTGGCGAATCAATGTAGCGGCCACTGCAACGTGGGAGGGGCTCTGGCAAGCATGAGAGTCCGCTGAAGTGGGCGGGTGCCCAGCGAAGGCTAGCCCCTGCAACGTCAGTGGCTCCCTTCGGCTAGCGGCCCGGTAGCTCAGGCTGCAGCGGGCCAGATCCGACTCGATAAATTTTGATAGACCAGTCGCCATTGTTGCTCCAGCAGCAGGACAATAGAGAGAGAAGCACGAGTCCTCGGGTCGCTTGTGACGGCACAAGTACTGAATTGCCGTGCCGATTGGCCCTCCAGATTGTTGCTCAGCTGCGGTCTGCCCATACCCCCGCCATGGCACTCTCATCCGTCGACGACTCCATGCCCGCGCGCATCTCGTCCGAATGCCCGCAGGACATCCGCGATGTCCTGTACCATGCCTGGGGCCATGACGTCTCCGGCCTCAAGAAGCTGCTCGACGTCCAGGGCAGAGCCAGCGTGCAGGACCCCCAGACCGGCGAGACTCCGCTCCATGCTGCAATCCGAGCTTGCGGGCCGGCCACCAAGTCGGATGATGCCGACGAGGGCGAGGACGGCTGCGTCGAGGAGGCAAAAGAGGTGATGCAGGAGCTCTTCTTCTCTGGCGCTATCTGGAACGACGTCGACAGCAATAACGAGACGCCCGGGTGCGTGGCCCAGCGGCTGGGCCGCACGGCGCTATACGACATGTGCGTGGGCGCCGGCGTCCGCGCAGAGCTGCTTTTTGGCCTCATGGAGGGGTATGAGGAGCTCGATTCCGGCTCCGAGGCTGGCGAGGATGTTGAAGAAGAGGGCAACGCCGCCGAAGATGCCGTTGCCGATGCGCAAGGCGAGGACGAGGAGGCAGCGGAGCCGAACGAGCGCAGCTTTGTCCCACCCGATGCGAAGGAGAAGCCCGTGACGAGCGACGAATACCTAAAATCCACACTGACGTACGATGCCGATAAGCTACTGGATGCCGACCTCAACGGCGTCATGATGGCGTGGGAGACGGACATTATGCGCCGCTCCGTTGCCGCTCTCATTCCCGACGCCGAGCCCGGCAAGCGCGTCCTCAACATTGGCTTCGGCATGGGCATCATCGACGGCATGTTTGCCGATCTGAAGCCCTCTCGTCACCATGTCATCGAAGCGCACCCATCTGTCCTGGAGCACATATCGACGCCGGCGTCCAACTTTGGCCCCGGCTGGGAAGCAAGCGGGCCTGAGGACGGCGCATACAAGGTCCACGCCGGCAAGTGGCAGGATGTGGTGCCAAAGCTTCTTGAGCAGGGTGAGATGTACGATGCCATTTACTTTGATACCTTCGGGGAGGACTACTCGCAGCTGCGCATGTTCTTCACCGAGTATATCCCAGGCCTGCTCGACCAGGAAGGGCGGTTCGGCTTCTTCAATGGACTAGGCGCGGATAGGAGGATATGCTACGACGTATACACCAAGGTGGTCGAGATGCATTGTGCCGACGCGGGCCTCGATGTAGAGTGGGAAGAGAGCGACGTCGATATGGCTGGATTGAAGGAAGAAGGCAAGGGAGACTGGGAAGGGGTGCGTCGACGATACTGGACGCTGGACAAGTACCGGCTGCCGATATGTACATTCATGGGCTAATAGCCAATGACATGAGGACACACAGAAATAGTTGAGGCCTCTGATGAGACCATCATAGGCTTTATACCCCGACTAGCCCTCGAGCTACTGTCTATAGACTACCGCCTTTTGACTTACAAGCCCATCCCGTGTGGCCAATTTCCCAAGATGCAAGGCGAAGCCGCTGTCCCCTTACTTGAAGTTTTCGGGGTGCAGAATTCCAGCCATGTTGCCTGCCTTGACTCTCTTGAGAGTCAGAGCGGCAATTAGAGCGGCTCCGACACCGCTACCGTCTTCGGCCGCAAGAATCTCGATCGGGTCCTCCTCCTTGGGATTGGTCTTCTCTGGCCAGTCGAGAATCTCACGCAGGGCCTGGGCGCCGCGGACCTTGAAGTGCGGGTACTTGTTGAACACCGATCCGTCGGCACCGACGTGGCACGTCTTGTACTCCTTCTTCTTGCAGATGGCAGCTACGCCGCAGGCGGATAGCCGGGCAGCTCGGGTGCCGATGAGCTCGGCAAGCCGTCGAATAAGCTCCAACTCGTGACGCGTGCATGTGATGCGCAACTTAGACGCGAATATGTCGAACGTCTCCTGCAAGTTCTCGAAGGGGTCCCTTATCGAATGTCAGCGGATCAGTCTTCCAGCTAGCCAGCCGTTCAAGACTCACTCTTCGATCAAGGATAAAAAGGAAGAGTCCAGGCTGTAGGCTTTGCGCAAGGCGGAGATGTCCTGGCCCTCAAACACATGCACGTCCTTGTTGTCGTGAAGATCCACCAGGACCAGCCGGAAGATCTCACCCAGATACAGACCGGCAATCATCTTCTCAAAGGCTTGCTGGCCGGGGCGGGGAGAATCTCGGTCAATGATCTTGTCGTAATCTGTTCTCGGGAGGACCTTGTGCTCGTTGTCGAAGGCGCCCCACTCGCAGTTGATAGCCATTGGAGTGTCCGGAGGCAGGTTCATGTGCGCGAGCTTCGGGATAGAGCCGCAGTTCTCCATGTAGGCGGCGTTGCAGCCAGTTCCGAAGATGCAGCCAATTTTCATCTTGGTGTCAGTGTATGCGGACGCAATCATGGTGCCGGTAGTGTCGTTGATCAACGCAGTCAGCCTGATAGGCACGCCCTGGGCATGTTTAGCAGTTGCATATGTCTCAGTCGCGGCGTTGTGTGGCTTACACGCTTGGCGAGGGCCGCCTCGAACATGGGTACGACGTTTTCTCCTTCAACGCCAGAAATGTCAAAGCCCTTGGTCCACCGCTGCAATATGCCCTCATCAATATAGTTCTGGGTAGCGGGGTAAGAGAAAGTGAAGCCCAGAGGCAACCTGTCGATCTTGGCACAATCGCCGTGGTGAGTCTCGATGAATTGGTACAAGCAGTCGGCGATGTATTCCCAAAGCTCATCGCCGCTGCCAGTCTTGAGCTCCTCCGGCATGCGGTACTTTGACTGGAGGATATCGAATTCAGACTTCTGATCGGTCAGGGTGATCTGGCAAACTCGCAGATTGGTGCCTCCCATGTCAAGAGCTAGAAACGTGCCAGTCTCGTAACCATCAGGGAACTCCATAACCCACGTAGGGTTCATGGGCTATTTCTAGATTAGACCAGAGAACAATGTACAAGTTATTGGTACTGGTGCACTCACAATGCTACCGCCTTCCACGCTCAAGCCTTTTGCCATTCACAGTCAGCACCCAATTAGAGGAGGGGATGATGTAGGCAAGGAATACCTTTGGCAAGCTCAGAGATGAAGTGGTCAGTGATCTGCTTGAGCTTCTTCTGGTCAACCGTGAAGAGTTCCTCCAGTCTCTTAATCTCGTTGAGGAGGTCCTTAGGAATGTCCGCCTTGGACCCTGCCATGGTGATCGATCGTTAGCACGCTGCTCAACGGTCTTCAACTCGGTATTGTTTGTAAGTGTGAGGAAGTCTGGTGCAAGATTTAAGGGCATCAAAGCTTGGGTACGGCTTGCTAGGTTCGATATTTATGAGAGATGCAACGGTCTGTGCTCAGTGATGGCTCATTGGACCATATGGGCTTGACTGGCACCAACATTCGAACATCAGGCCCCGGGAGCAGCGCTCCGGACGCTGAACAACCCTTGAACTCCCATAGCAATCATCCCCGTGCGACATCTCTGGGCGGGGTAGAGTTTGGGGACCCCAGAAGCAGGGGGTTCTGGGCAGTAAGCACTGAAGAGGATTGCCGGACAGGCCCAACAGCATCCTCGCCCGTCGATCTGTGACATCTCGCACGAATGGAATAAAACCTGGCAGCACTGATGATTGTAGACGTCATCAAGTGACGGGCCAGACTTGCTAGGAATAGGTGTGAAGGAGCTGTCACCGGGGTCGAGCATGGTTTGCTGCGCGCTACTGGCTGCCTGTGAGATGCCTCGGCCGGGATCACATGGAAGAGGTGCTGAGGGGGCCAGGCAGAGTGGGCATTGAGGGAGTGAAATTGGTCCATTGGAGCCGTGAAGAGGTGGCGATAGAGACTGAAAGGAAGATGTACAAACCTTTCCTCGAGGGCTGCGGACGGGGTCCCAGACCAACCATTTTGGTTGAGGTTCGCGGGGTTTGGAGGGGTAGCTCGCGTCGGGATCCTGTTGGGCCAGAGGTTGTGCCTCAATAGCGAGATGTTCACAGGGCGGTGAACGGTGCGGTGTTGTGTGGGAGCACAAGAGGTGCAGTAGGAAGCCGTGATGTTGAGGAGTGATATGAACGTACGAGCAGAAAGAACTGGAGATAGTGGTGAGATCTGGAAGTTGCCTTACTCGCACATTGAGTTGGGGCCGCCGGCGAGAAACGGCCAGCCAAGCCACCACCAATGGACGCCAAGCTGTCCCGTCGCCGCCCACCACTAGCACGCGGGATGGGGCACCCTTACTAGTCTGTCTCTGCTGGGTGCCTGGATCTCATTACTCGACCCTATTACACGTAGGCCGCGATACCATACCTTACCTAGAGCTGTGTATGCTGGGCTGTGACGTACCCATCCGCAATGTGGTGGCGGATGGGTCAAATGCCCAGCCGCATGCTAACGAACGCCAGCTCTGGCAGGGAGTGCACACTGCGGTCTACAGTATCTCCTGCGCGCATTTTAATAGAGCAAACAGGAGGCACATAAGGTACTTGTATTAAATGTTGTCGCTCGCCTACGTACTCGCACGATAGGTAGCTCAGCCAGCCTCCAGCAGCGAGTACGGAGGATACCTTACTGAATGGACCCATGCCCACCTCTGACATCAAGACCTGATTTGAATCAAGCGCCAGAAGAGCCGTATCCACCGGTCGATCAGTGCTGCGACAGCCCCGTCCCGTTACCCGGCACTGAGCCGCCCGCGGAGGCGGAGTAACCTGCTGCCGCAACTTCCAGCAACCCCTCCCCTGATTGGCTGGGAGCTCCCTGGAAGCTCAGCATGCAACGTATGCCTTTCCAGGCCGCGTCCCAGGAGCTGTGTCGCGAACCGACGGCACCATCTTGTGTGCATCCCCGATCCTTCAAACTTGGACGCGCACAGTCAATGAGCGCCCGCTCCGCTCATTCGCCAACATGAAGCCCTTGTCTCTCGCAACGGCGCTCCTGGGCCTGCTGGCGACGGAGGTTGCCGGCTCGCAGCCTGCCTCGTCCAAGGACGCCCTGCCCTCCGAGTTCAAGCCGCCGCAGGTCTTCAAGAACGCCAACCTCGTCCACGTCATCTCTCTGGAGAAAAACTACGCCAAGGAGCAGATCAATGTGCTCGTCGAAAACATCTCCAAGGAGCCCCAAGATGCGTACTATCTCCCCTTCACTGCCGACCAGATGGCCCGCGTCGGCGGCTTCGAGGTCAAGGATCGCAAGGATGCCAATGCCGGGCCCTTTGTGGCAGAGCAAGTCGAGTATGACTCGAACAGGTACGGTTGACTCTCCAGAAGCAAGCTCTTTGCCCTCCATTCTCTAACGAGTGCCTCGTCTTTAGTGACGTCCAGTACTATCGAATCCAACTGCCGACCCCGCTCAAGCCTGGCTCCCAGCAGACTCTGGGCATCTCGTTTTACTACTTGAGAGCGTACAAGCCTCTGCCTGCATCCATCAAGCAGCAAGACCAGCAGTTCCTCGTCTACGACTTCTCCGTCTACGCGCCATCCGCATATCCCACGTTGAAGCAGAAGACCGAGCTCAAGGCCGCGTCTTCTGCCATTCCTGACTACACGAGGATTGCCGGCAAGAATGGCAAGGATGAGTTCCCTGTTAAACAGGGCACCAAGCTCACTTACGGCCCGTTTGAGGAGCAGCCCGCAGGCGCGACATCCCCGGCTCAGGTTCGGTTCGAGTTCACGAAGCCCGTTACCCACGTCTCCAAACTCGACCGGGACATCGAGGTCAGCCATTGGGGAGGAAATGTTGCTTTTGAGGAGAGATTCGACCTCATTCACCGGGGCGCCAACTTGTCGTCGCCTTTCGACAGGGTCAAATGGGCGCAATCACAGTATTTCAACCCATCCACTGCGGCGCTCAAGGAGTTGCGCTTTCCTCTCCAGGTTGGCAGCGTCGACCCGTACTTCACCGATGTCATTGGAAATGTATCCACCTCCCGATTCAGAAGCAACAAGCGAGAGGCATTGCTCGAGCTCAAGCCGCGATATCCCATCTTTGGTGGTTGGAAGTACCCTTTCACCATCGGATGGAACACCAATGCTGCCAATCTGCTGCGCAAGACGGCTTCCGGCGGCTACGTGCTCAAAGTCCCCTTCATGGAAGGGCCCAAGCAGGTGGAAGGCGTCGAGTACGAGCATGTCAATGTCCGTGTCTTGCTTCCAGAGGGAGCTTCGTAAGTCTCGTCGGATTGCTAAGATAATTCCTTGACTGACAACTCGAGCAGCAACGTCAAGATCTTCACGGGCGTACCGCAGTCTGCCATTACCGAATCTTCTGTTGACGTTCACAAAACGTACCTCGACACCATCGGACGCACCGCAGTGACTATTAAGGCGCGAAACCTCGTGGACGAATTTCGGGACCGCGACCTGATCATCTCTTATGAGACGTCCCTCTTTGATGCCATGCGAAAACCCTTCATCGTTTTTGCCAGCATGATGACCGTCTATGTCGCGGCTTGGGCAGTCGGTAAGCTGGACGTTGGAATTGCGAAGAGGAAATAAAGTGGTGCCGAGAGTCTTAGAGAAGGAGGCGCCGTAGGGAACAAGAAGGACGGCTTGGGAAAATGGTACCATGTAACATCAGCTGGCGTTCTCGAAAAATGAATTGACATGATAGAGCCAGCATCTGTGACTTGAGCCAGATATTGCCAGGCGATATGCTGTCAAGCCTCTCACAGCAAGAAGCAGAGTTATGCAGGGTAGGCACTAGGTAAAGTGCTCCATGGCCCTGAGATCGATTACTGCGTAGGCCGTGGCATGCAACCAAATATATGAGGCTGGGATCTTGGGAATTGTTCATTGGCTGGTAGGGGCGGAGCGTGCGCCTCGGGGATGACTGCAGCGCACAGAGATGCCGCGACGCCAACACGAATGAGCAGGGATACGAGCCGGGTCCTGGATAGGCTGGGCACCTGCAGAACCAAGGCGGAGATGCCATAGCCACCTCGCCTCGTTTTTCAGGCGGATGGGGGCCGCCATGCGCCTTGGAACTTTGTGGTATAAGTTTACGGCAGTCTCCCGCTGGCCTTCGAGGCGGAGTTGTCGACGACGAAGCCAGCTTTCTCTTTGAACTGACCGCGACGCCTGACCGCCCTTCGTATTCCGCACCGGCTATCGCCACGTCTGTGACATTCGATAATTCATATTTCGCATCCCCGACACTCGACAGCAACACTGCAGCCATGTGTTTCACGAGCGAGCCAAACACAAAATACTACTATCACGAGGAGGTGATTCCGGCGCGGCGACACCGGCACCACCACGGCCATCACCATCACCATCACCATGGCCACTCGCCGCGAGCCAGCTACACGAGCGTGACGCGCCAACACTACAGCAGCAGTCCGCGGACGAGCGCCACTTACTACCGGCCCGCCGCGCCCGGAGCCGTCGTCTACGAGAGGACGAGCCAGACGCGCTACTAGATGGGGCGACCGGTGCCCCGGCGACTGCTGAGCTGCGCCGGATAGCCCGGCCGGATGTGAGCATGGGACGCCGTGGATGCCGGATGTTGCAGAAGTTGGGATGAACGTTTGGGACAGACGTGAGCATTGGGACAATTTTGGGTGTTGGCGTTGGGGTGCGGACGGGCGCAAATCAACATCATGATAGCAATTTATGAACAGAGCGTTTATCATCATTGTGCAACCCTAAACCACGGCCATGAGCTGAGCATTTTCGGCAAGCATGCTGAGCACTGTCGACGAGACTGACGCTCGCAAAACAGCGTCATGTGTCCCGCCGGGCGCGTTCTTCATCAGCGGCGCAGCCCCATGCAAACCCAAGCCGGCGGGGGCGGGGTTGGGCGAGCCGTTGATGACATCATGGGGCGTATGCCGTCACCTGCGAATAACGCCCAGGCATGTCTCATTTCAACGCAGATGCGCTGGAGTCGGCTCTGTGTGTCCGAGCTGAGCTACCTGAAGTAGCTACGTAGTCGAAAGTTCGAGCAGAGCAGGCTCCTCCCGGCCATTAAATCCTGAAGCTCCCGTCCCCTCACTTCCAACCCCCTTCATCAAGCGCAGGCGATAACTGTAGCCCGTGACGATCGATCTACCGGGAAACAAGATCTGTCTTGCCTGCTTCCAACCTTACCTGACGTTTGCTCATGTACGTCCGTGATGCTCGTGACGAATGCCAGCGGCAAGTGTGGGCTAACATCTGCGTGGAAAGAGCAGGCTCGGGACTTATCACCAATAGCGCCTCCCCTTGGTATCCGGAGCTCTTCGCGTCATCATGTAAGCGAACGTTGACTGCGCAGACTTCAGGCTTGCCCCAGGCCTGTAGTTGTTGCGGCCTCCAGAGCACCCAGCACCATGTCTCGATCCAGTTTTGACAGTTCCTTTTCGCAATATTTTCCCACTTTCCGTCCCCGCCCTCCATATGACGCCGCGACGACTAACTCGCCACCCCCCTCTAGGAACCGCGCGCTATCGATCCGCTCCGGCAACAAGTCCAAAAGCTCGGGCTCGGGCGGACGGACGGGCTTCTCCTTCAACTCGCTGCGTGGCCAGGTGCAGCCGGAACTCTCGCGAAGGCTCTACCGTCTCATCAAGTCAGAGAATGAACTTATCACGGCGTACGAGACGGCCGGTCGCGAGAGGATATCCATCGCGCAGCAGCTCTCCGAATGGGGCGAACAGACTGGTGATGACAGCCTCAGCGACGTCTCTGACAAGGTCGGCGTCATCCTAAGCGAGATAGGCGAGCAGGAGGACACCTACGCGCACGCCCTCGACGACTCGCGTGGCCGCCTCAAGTCGATCCGCAACACGGAGAAGAGCGTGCAGCCCAGTCGCGATGGCAAGGCCAAGATTGCCGACGACATTGCCAAGCTGAAGATGAAGGAGCCCGAGAGCGCCAAGCTGGTTGTCCTAGAGCAGGAACTCGTCAGGGCCGAAGCTGAGAACCTAGTTGCCGAGGCGCAGCTGACCAACATCGTGCGTGTCCACTCAGATGATGCCCGGATGGCCACGGGCACAAGGAGACTTTCATGCTAACAGATCACCTTGAAGACACGCCAGAAGCTCAAGGAGGCATACGAGGCCGAATTTGCCGCCACCATTGAGCGCGCCGAAAAGCAAATCATCCTTGCCAAGCACGGCCGTCGGCTCCTTGGCCTCTTGGACGACACGCCGGTAGTGCCAGGCGACACTCGCGCGCCGTACGCGGGAGCCCAGCAGGCTCGTCAAGTGCTTAATGATTGCGAGGACGATCTCAAGGACTGGCAGCCGGAACCGGAGGACGCGTACGCGGAGAAGGCGGAGGAACCCACGGCCGCGGCCAAGGGCAAGGACAAGGAGACGCTGGGCGACGACGCAGGCCTGGAAACGGAAGAGACAGCTCCCGGTGTAGAGGGAACGAAACTGAGCACCACCATCGCATCTTGAAAAACGGGGTGCGGTCTACGCGCTGGATTAGGAGGTAATTGTTGGGGCTGAACTTAGTCGGTCTGATGTACTTTGTATTGCTTCGTGGGATTTCATAGCCTTCCGGCCGTGCTTATTTTCCCACGCAAGACTGCTTGAGTTGGTCTTTTCGGCGAGGTTCTTACGACTTAGTTGCGTCAGCTATGAAGTTGTGTTTTCAAGCCTTAAGGTTGCAAGGTGCTGCCGTGCAGAGTGTTCAGAAAGCCTGAGATAGGGTAGGCAATGCCGCGCGAGAGATGAATTTATATCTTTGTCAACAATTGGCAACACGCACATCATCCGAGATGGATTTTAGATAATTCAAGGGGCGGCCGTCCCATGGAGACTGAGTAAGCCTTTGCCTATGCTCCGCCATCTTGGGTTCGACAAGACTGGCTGACTGTGCATGGCATGTGCATGGCGATCGGGCGTGAAAGCGGCAGCCTTCCCGGTAACTAACCATGCCCACTAACCCAGATCGAGGCTGCGTCACACTGGGCACGCAAGCATGATCGGATAGGGTATTCAGTCGCATGCCACCCCCAAGGCTAGCAAAAGGGATGAGAGAAAAACAAAACGCTTCGAGCAGCACATTGAGATCAGGTATTCGTAGGCTGTAGCGGGGGCAACGCTGGGACGAGAGGAGGCCACAGGACGTCCCCAAATTTCAGTGGCAGTCAAGTCCACCATGCGCGGGTCGATTCGGGATGATGGGCCTACCCTGCATTGCCTGAAAGGCCGCGCCCCCCTTTTTTTCTCCCGCTCCGCCGTCGACGATAGCAACGCCAGGCGCTGGGCCGAAGCAAACAAGCACGGCATCCTGACGGCACTGTGGATAATTACCTCGGTCTGCCATCGCCAGACCCTTCTGTCACCCCCGTGCGCACCTTATTTCTGTGCCAGCGAGCCGTGCGCCCCCAGCTGCCGACCTTCTTCTCTCCCGAGCCGCCCCCAGCTTTTTCATGTCCCTCTGGCACGGCCTTGGTCCCCAGCAGCACCGGCAGGTTTTGCAGTGCTTGCCTCGAGCGACCCGCCGGGCCAATCACGGCCTCGTCGCCTCGTACGCGGGACACTCAGCCGCGGCAGCGATCACGACAGCGTTTGCGGGACCACTGACGCGGACGCGGACGCAGACGGCCGATAGCACCTGCAGCGCAGCTTCCACCGCCCCGAGCGCTGCTGCTGCGGCGGCGGCCACACGGATCCATACGAGTATGGGTCCTCCTGCCCCGCCCCCTCCATCCTCTCATCAACCCTCCTCCCACCGCATCGACACCTCCCAAATCTCGCTCCAGAGAACCGCGCAAATTGCTCGCCACCTCTCGAGTTCCCCTGCGCACGCTTTGGGCCGTCAATCGTATTCCACATCATCATCGGCATCCTCATCTTCATCTTCGTCATCATCCTCACCACCGCCCAACATGGCCTCCCCATACAGCTTGCGCAAGGTGGCCGCGCCCTACACCCTGGAGCATCGTGTCTACATCGAGAAGGATGGCGTCCCCGTCTCGCCCTTCCACGACATCCCTCTCTACGCCAACCAGGAGCAGACCATCCTGAACATGGTTGTTGAGATTCCTCGGTGGACCAATGCCAAGCTTGAGGTACGTCTTGCCCGTTATCGGCTCTGTCAAATCGCAGAGACTGCAAACGCGTGCCCATATTCTTGTTTCTCCCAAAATCAGCCTAACTTTGCCGCTACAATCTCCCCACCACCACAACTTGCACCGGAAAATCGGCTAACGATCCAATTTGCAAACAGATCTCCAAGGAGGAGGCCCTCAACCCCATCAAGCAGGACATCAAGAAGGGCAAGCTCCGCTACGTCCGCAACTGCTTCCCCCACAAGGGCTATCTGTGGAACTACGGTGCCTTCCCTCAGGTATGAATGCGGACGCAAGGGTCTTGTGCATCTACGCTGTTGCTGACTGAGACTCCGCAGACTTGGGAGGATCCCAATGTTGTTCACCCCGAGACTAAGGCCAAGGGCGACAACGACCCTCTTGACGTCTGCGAGATCGGTGAGCTTGTTGGCTACACTGGCCAGATCAAGCAGGTCAAGGTCCTCGGAGTTATGGCCCTGCTTGACGAGGACGAGACCGACTGGAAGGTCATTGTTATTGACGTGAACGATCCGCTCGCTGCCAAGCTCAACGACATCGAGGACGTCGAGCGACACCTTCCGGGTCTCCTGCGGGCTACCAACGAGTGGTTCCGCATCTACAAGATTCCCGATGGCAAGCCCGAGAACCAGTTCGCTTTCACCGGAGAGTGCAAGAACAAGAGGTGAGTATCTGCTACGAGGTTCGGACTCCATTGAGACTGACAGTGTATTGTAGCTATGCCATGGACGTTGTTCGTGAGTGCGCCGAGGCCTGGGACCGCCTGATCACTGGCAAGACCCCCGCTAACGGCGTCTCCATGTGAGTACCTTCAAAATTTCGCCTGCATTGACCAATTTCTGACGTTGTCCAGCTCCAACACCACCGTTGCGAACTCCGCCGAGCGCCTGGATCAGGTGCCACATCTGCCTCCCCACCAGGAGCTCCCCCCGGCCAAGATTGACAGCTCCATCGACAAGTGGTTCTTCATTAGCGGTGCTTCCGCTTAGAGGCGAGGCCTGCAACTGCATAGAGCGAGCCCACGGGCCATGGAAAAGTAAAAATTTAGGCTGTCTGCACAAGGCGGCCTCATGGATAATATACAAATATTCTCGTGTCGTGCCGCAATATCGTACACGCCTGCCGTGTCTGGACCACCTCGTACAAATCCGCTCCGTGAAACGCCGTCAATGCATATGTACAGATAATGATATGGGCTCCCTCAATCCGAGAGATCTGCTGCCTTTTGAAGCTGGCGAGAGTGCCGGTCGACCTCCTCGACGAGACCTTTGATGTTGATCTTGCCGCAGTTGAAGCTCATTTCCTTGCCGTCCTCTGTTGCCTATTAGCGTCTGGCCTTGCAGCCGTGACAGGAACCCCAACATACTGAACTTCACTTTTACGGAGCTGGGCTCTGTCGAGTTTCGGGGCAATAGGGTTGTGCTGATGGCGGTGCCTGTGGATCGGGCATTTGGCGGTAGGAAGGTGAGGAACAGGCGCGCGGGTTTGGCGCAGGCCGAGAAGGGGTTGAACTTGGCCGTGACCTCGGTCATGAACTTGGTGATCATCGTGGCGACAAGAACGCAGCGCGAGAGAATGTCGATGGAGCGATTGAGGTGGTTTCCCTGGAGGTGCTTCTGGTCGCTCAACTTTTGGATGTCGCCTCATGGGGCTGCGGCACCAGCCGAAAATTGATGTCACGTGCGCCCGCTTTCCCAGCCCAGGCGTTTGCAAGGCTAATAAAAATATCCCACTGCGGACCACGAACTCTCTTTTGCTTCCTGCAAGCATCGTCCTCTAAACAACGCCGCGCTTCCATGCTTCCAAACAGAGAAACCTGCGCAAGCAGGCATCTCGAGCCCTTCTCTTTCCTGTCCTGCAGTTGAGAGATGGGCGCTTCATTCGCATGTGAGAAATTCGGAGTAACTCTTCACCGCGCCCACGACGCTCTCTTGTCGTCTTGGCCTCCGGGACTGGAGGGCAAGGGAGCTCGTGGGAAGGCCACCGCTGTCGCTCGCTTGCATGCGAGAGGACGGGTCTGCCCGTGAGGGCTCGGCGTCACTCGACGCCAGCAATATGGCATCAGAAATAGCAGGGTCCTCCGCAAGGGGGATACCCTATGGGAAGCCGTTGCGGAGATTGTGTTTTGACACTTGAGTGCGATGCGTGGCGTGGCGGAAGCCATGATTCGATTCCGATTATTCTGTTTAGAGGGCGATGCTTCAATCTTTCTCCGGTAAGTCGTGCATCCTGGTGGGTGAGGATAATGCTAACGGGCGCTCCTCCGATATGGAGAGGCGATTCTAGGGGACGGGGGGTGTGGACTGGTTGGGACGGCGAAGGACTGGAGGATGGCAATGAATCTGGAATGGTTAGGAGGCTGAGCATGGTTGTTTGCAGCAATACAACGTATTGATGTCCCAGATCCGTTTCAATTATCCCCGTGTTGTTGGTTCCAGTCTCGATGCTCCATGAGTCACAGCCTCAGGCAATGTGAGCCTTGCTGGCGGTGCTACCTGCAAGATGGACAACGTTACCTTACGCCGTTGTACTTGCAGAAAATGCAGCTCGTACAGCTCCCGGCCCTCGTAAGAGCCTGATATCCGAATGAGCGCGGCTGCCGCCACTGTCGCAGGCCCTCGACGTGCGGTGGAGCCAACGGAAATACCTTCGAAAGAACGATAGTGATACTTCCATGACTTGCTAAGGCCGGGTCGCGGCGACCTAGTTAGAGCTTCAGCAGCCAGGAGAATGTGATCTTTACACCACATTGACCGTGACCTTGGCAACGTCAACCTTCGGCGCATTAGTAGTATTTGCGAGTATGTTCTGCATCATTCCTGGCTGCCGATTTATTCGATTATACCAAGTACCTAGGTAGGTAGTAGTGCTTCCCTGCCTCCGTAGGTCTGTGGTACAAACACACCTGGACGCTCCTGTGCGTGGTATCTACACTCCTCGATGTGGTCCACACGGAAAGCGCTTTCCAATCCCCAACAACGGCGGTCCTGATATGGTGTGATATGCCATTGCAACTTTGCTACCACATGGTGTTCAAACTAAAGCACCGGCGGCATCGGAGTCATGTCCTCAAGCGACATTGTATAAATTGGCGCTACTGGCGCGGCGGCTGTGCGGCCATAAAGTTACAGCGAATCCACATTCGAGCGATATTGGGGGATTGACCGTTTAGGCAGTGAACAATGGAGGATGGCCAGGAGCTTATAGGGTGGTAAGGCGTCCTCAAAGTGATGAGAGTAGCTTGGTTATAAGGAGAGGTGGCGCACACAGGGTAGGCGCGCAACCTTCGCACCAAACCTACACATTACTGCTGGTGGACTTGCCAGTCAAGGTTGAGATGCTGACATCTCCAGGAAGGTGGAGGTGCGTGCATGCAGAGCTTGCTAAAGCATACTTGTAGCTTTTCTACTTCGGCTGAAAACTTAGACGAATATTCGCACGTCTGGCGAACCTGTCGTTTGTCGTACCTAACTCACATACACATGCCACGAGGCACTACAGCTGCCACGAAACCACCCACGCGAGGCGTGATGGTAGAGCATGAGACATTTGCCTGGAAAGCTTAAGTCTCGTGCAATAGCGGAAAATCAGCTTTCAGGCGAGCCATGCGGCCCGAGGCTTCGTGTGTGCATACATATAATACATCAGTATCCCTTGAAAGCCGCCTTGAATCTCGAAGTAGAAACCAGAATTTCTAATTCCGATGTCTGAATGCGGACTTGTTCCGCAGATTCCTGCGATATGTCTATCTTGAGTAACACCTCAGGCCCATCTCGGTGCCTCGCGAAGCTCCAAAAAGGGATGCGGCTCCTTTTGCAGCGCATCAAGCTTGCACAAAAGAAGATCACTGGGCGCTCTCCAAAGCTTGAACCGCCAAAATCGCCTGCCACAACGTCTCCGATTCCCGAACCGCCTGCCATAACGTCTCCGACTCCTAAAACGCCCACCAAGACGTTTGCGCTTCTTGAACTGCCCGTCGAGCTTCTTCTGGCTGTCTGGAGCTATCTGCCCGTACCCAGCCAGATATTTCTCTCCCAAAGCTGCAAGGCTTTGCGACGCATTTTCATCTCGGCTGGAAAAGTTCGTCGCGCCCCGCGCACAATGTTACGTAGAAGATTGCGTCGTCAGGAGCGCCTGCAATACTTTTGCGACCGGGCCTGCCGCTTTCCCAACCGATGGACTTGTGAACGCTGCCTGAAGCTTCACCTCGTCAATGTCCAGGATCTCCCTTTGAGAATCGGTTCGAGCTTCCCTGACTGCCCTTATGAACGGAACCGGTCACAATGGCCATGGAGGGAAGCTAAATATATGAAATGGCCTTTCCACATTGAGCATCGTCATGTCCAGCTCACGCTTAAGTACATGCGAATCATGAGCCAGCACGGGCGCCTCGACGAGGCACTTCAGAAATATCTGCAAGATCTCACGGCGCCCACGTTTCATCTTGAACATACCCCCATACTGTTGCAGCACCGGTCCGTCATAGCTACAGTAGCTGTTTATCCTAAGGTGGTCCGTGGGCGGTACCTCGTGCAAGCCGTGCGCAACTATATCCGGCTCCGCAGGCCTGTGACGCAAAACATGTTGGGCGAGGTCGTGGCTTGCTGCCACCAAGGCTATGCTTACGGGTATTTCAGCGACGCGGAAGAGGAAGATATGCTCTGGAGATCAGCAATTAGGATTGCCTCGCAAGCGAGAGGGGCGACTCTCCGTGACGTCGTGGACGCGGCTTTCGAGTACGGCGATGAGGGAGAAGGAATGGGGTGCGAGAGGTTTGGTCACTGCGCAAATTGCTTGACAGACTTCTCTGTCACGGCGACGCCGGAACGGGTCGTCATGAGGGTGTGGAGGGATTATGGGGGTGAGGCCTTGCAGAGAGACCTGGCATGGATGTCGAGAGTTCCCGACTTTTGGTTTCCGGGCTTCCCAGAATGGTTGCGAAGCCAGCCGGGGAATGAGCCGGGAAGCGTGCGCGAGCGGTACTCTCAGGGAGAGCAGAAGCCGCTGACAGGGTGGGATGGTCCGGGTTCGTTGAGGAGTCGTCTGATGCTGGTGGAAGAGTGTCTGCAACGGGGATGTTTGGAATTGATCGGCAGCCGTTCTCCTGGGGGCCGACACCGAAACTCGCACTACACTTAAGGTCCCTGGTCATTGGAGATTGTCCTGGTCATTGGAGATTGGAGTGGCAGAGCAACCATTGCATTTATGATGCTGCAAGCCAGCTACGAATACAGAGCGCAGGACGGTTCGTAGAATCGGATTGTTCTACAAGTGCGAATCAGATTACCTATGTAGATTTAAGTCACCAAGCGGCTGTTGCTGCCCTCACCACCATGACTTCTGATATTTGAGACGTCCTGCAAGCTCATTGGTTTTGTTAGCACTGCTGCCCTGACCGGGTGGCGCTGCTGCCATGTGCCTACTCGTATTGACCCCTCGCCCGCTGAAGGGAACAAACGGGTTGACACAAAAGGCGGCACCGCAAAAGACGAATTGCCCACCATATACCACAACCCTCTTCTTTATTCCCACATCAAAGGTAAAAAAAAAAATGCCAGTAAAATGAAATTTTCGTACAAGCTTCTATAAAAGATACAGAACGGAGCAGAAATTTCCTCTTTTATAAAGGCACGAACTTCAGTTGTCTCTACCTACCGGCAGGAAACCTTTGCAGTGCCGCTTTTTGTGTCAACCCATTTTTTGGGGACGTCACCAGCCCCGGTACATTCATAGCTTCCTTAGCGAGCTGTCCCAACTTGGCCTGAGCGTAAGGCCAACAACGGCATTTCGTCACTGCAACATACACAGTATCAGAAGTCGTGTCCCCAGGCCCACGAGGACGGCCAAATACGCCTGCCATGTCTCTGGAGGGACTGCAGGAGCGCTTGACGGCTCTACAAGAAACGACCTCGCAGCTTAGGGACCTGATCGATCGACTCAGCAATCTCAAATTCCAGCCCGGCGCGGTTCCCCTCGGCACCGAGGAGGAGAGCAGCGTGAGCGGCGAGCTCAGCGCCGAGATTGGACAGATCCTGAGAAGCGGCTTGGAGGAGCAGGAGCTTCTGCATGAGGAGTTGAAATACGTGCGACCAGAAGGGCACGACAAGGTGAGAGTGCAGGATGGAGTGGACAGAGTGGGCAGCGAACTGGCCAGGTAAGACTTCTGGTAGAGATGTAAATCGGCCAAACCAGCATGTTGACAAGAATGTAGCCATCGGGGAGCTTTCCGAAAAGCACGGCTAGCGGCAAAGAAGAGTCTCGAGGAGGCGCAACGGCAAGAGAAAGAGCTCCTCATACGATCCATTTCGCTTCCCGTCCCCGACGCGACATCTCCTACGCTCGCGAATGACGAAGCATCCGGGCCGATGGTCTCCCGTCAAGTGCGATACTCTCAGCAGCGCCAGCACCAGCAGTCGACCCTCTCCCAGGAAGACCAGCAGACAGTCGGCGCAAGCAGCAATGTCACCAACGCGCTACGGCGGACGCACGACCTCATAGCAACGGAGCTTTCGCGCAGCGAATTTGCGCATCAGACGCTGACGGAATCGTCTGCGGCACTGAAGCAGCTTAATGAGTCGTACACGTCGCTTGACTCTATGCTCGCCAGCTCAAGGGACTTGTTGGGCACGCTGCTGCGCTCGCAGAAGAGCGATACCTGGTACCTGCAGACTGCATTCTACATGCTCCTCGTGACGGGGGCCTGGCTCCTGTTCCGGCGGATTCTCTACGGGCCGATGTGGTGGCTGGTCTGGCTGCCGGTACGGATGCTCTTCGGGATCGGGACCAAGGCTGGCAACGCGGTCATGCAGGGAAGAGGCGGCCTCGACGAATCCGCAAAGGTGCAACTGGGGGGAACAGGGGGAGGCATTCCCGTCGAGGGCTTGCCAAACGAAAATCTTCCGACCGCTCAGGTGGGAGATGAAAGGGGGAGCGTTTCACATGATGGGGATCCGGACTCCATAATGGACCAAGTCGGCAAGGTTATAGACGCTGCAAATGAAGCTGCTGCGTCGCGAGCGGCCGATGGCGAGGCAGATGGGAGCGAGCAGAAGGGGAATACCAAGAAGAGGATGTGGGAGGAGACGCAAGGCGTGGGCGACGGCGGCCCGAGCAGAGACGAGCTGTAGAACCGGTAGAAAATCCCGCTTCATTTTATGTACACCCAATCATGGCAGCGTCATGATTCTGCAGAAAACAGACCCTACCCTATACTGATTTGAACATTTTGGATGAGTTCGACATGGCTTTCCATTACTCTGACGCCCCCCGTCAATACTTCAATGTTGTCTATCGTACGAATGTCCCATTAGGACCGGTCCGGCGCAATGCGAGGAATATCACTGATCCATGGAAGGCCCAGCTTCTTCATCTCGACGGCGAGTTGGAACAGGTAATCGAGACTTTTGAGCCGACGTTAGCATGTGCCTGGTGAACACTCTCAGCTTTGCCTACTCACCTCTCACACTGCGTCTTGGCCTTGTGGACATTGTCGCCCCAGACGTAGACGCCATGCCTCCTGACGAGCACCGCATACGTATCTGGGTACTCATCCATGGCGGCTTCGAGAAACTCAGTCAGGTCCTCCTCGTGCGGCGTGTTCTCGATGACGGGGATGCGCAGAGTGTCATGGTAGCCGAGGTTGCCCTGCTTTGTAAAGCCCTTGCCGAAGCCCTTGATCTGCTCGATGTTGTTGATCTCAAAGACCTTGCTGTTACCGTGCGATTGCTCGAGCAGCAGAGTGACGAGGACAGCCCACTGCGAGTGGGTGTGGATGCAGCAGCCGGCGCCGCGACGGGTGAAGGCGGCGAGGAACAGCGGCGTGCACTGCGACGGCTTGTAGCAGGGCGGGGAGCGCAGGTACGTGCGCTGCTGGAGGGAGGCGTGCTGGGCGGCCAGTGAGAGGACGTAAATGTCGCTGGCCTTCATGAGTTCCTTTTGGACGCCCGAGGGGGCGATGTAGACGAGGTCACTGTGAGAGATGAGCATTTTTGATGAGAGAGGAATGATGGAATGAAGGAAAGAGAGGACAAGATGCTTACTCGTCTCGGATGGAACAGCCGCCGCCCGTGCCAGTGACCCAGCCGAGTGTCCAGAACTTGGCGCAGAGGGACGGGATGAGGTTTGCCGGGTGGTCAGGGTTGGACGAGGTGATGAGCTGGTCGGGGTCGTCGTGAGCGTGGACTTGGGGCCCTGCGTTGGCCGCCATTGCTGTCGTATGTGTGGAGCTGAACACGTCGTTCAGCCCTCCTAGCGATAAGGTAGTTTTGAGATGGAGGTTAAAGCCGTTTGATTTTATTGAGTCGTCGCTGCGAATGGATATCACGACTGACAGCGAAGAAAGCTCTGGATGTGAGCGACGGCGCAAGCAAGGTGGGGCTAGGCGGGCATGTCGCAAAGCACGCGATTCAAACAAGCATTATCGACAAAACGGCCCTCGGCTTACCCCGACTCATCCCATGCTGACAGCTTCTGTTCTCGATGGGTATATCTCTTCTGAACGCTTCCGGCTTCGGGAACATTCTGGTCACGCCCGGGACTAAAATGCGGGCTTGCGCATTCGCGCCGGGTGTGCTGGCGAAGTCTCTCACCTCTCTGGGAAAAGCGCTCAGGTAACGTCAAGGAGTGCCGACAACTCCCACAGTAGCGTCTTGGTGTGCTTGCACCACGGATGTAGGGAAGCTGCTTGCACCCTGGCTCGACCTACCAAGATTCGCGTTGACCCAATTGTCGCGTCCAGTTAGAACTTTATTCGCATCAACCCGTGGTAATGTGTCGCTATACACGCTTGTACTTGGGCATAACGAAGCTCCAGCAGCAGCCTCCCGTTGGCCCGGTTAACGCTTCCCAGGGACAGCCAGCGCTACCACATCGCGGTGATTTGCCGCATGAGCTAAATTCCGTTGGTAACCGTTTATAAGATATGGTGGTCCGTTCTATGGAGTCTGCCCATCCGGCGCATGCACGGCTATTCTTCGTTGCCGGCGTTGCGCCAACCAGGCCTGAGAATCATATGATTCGTTCTTCTCTTGACCACGGCAGATAGTATCGCTGTGGCTAACCCTATTCTTTAGGGTAATCGTTTGGACAAGATGACTATAATCAACGATCACATGCCACATGCACGAGCAGGGCCGGGTGTCTTCCGTACCGAAGGCCCTCTGCAAACATTTGGAGAGCGTGATATCAATCACTTGGGATCTGAATACCGTGGAAATCCAGGCCCCGCTTCCTCGCTTCCACATTCTGCGGCTTAAGTCTATAAAACTACCCCTTTATTAGACCAGCCAGTCGTAGATCGGATCGTCTTGAATGCTGCTCGACCCCGTAGCCGCCTGAATCCTATCCTTATGGAGGATTGGGGCGGGTTCTATCAGAGGGTTGCAGCCTATCCAGAGCCAGAGATGGCCTCGCACGATCCCAACGGATATGCTGGCGACCGGCCAATGCTGTATCAAGGGCCGCGAGCACCAGACCGTCATCTCGTGGTTTCGCAGGAAGAGGGCTCAAGGATCATGGCACGCTCGCATCGTAACAGCATGCTCTGGCGGAAAGCAGCTGACGGCTTTCGTTTATTCAACCTATCTAGGTAGAAGGAGGAACATGAAGATAGATGCCAAAGCACAGCTCAATACCTTACTACAAGTAGGCGTACGAATAGGTACCCAGCAAGCTCCGACAGGACACTTAGACCTGCAATGTACCCTTCTCTTCTTCTCGACTTTGTTTCAGATGCGACAACAAACCTTCTCGACGACAATGGCTTCCACGACGGGCGCTGTCGACGACACCGCTGGATAGAAGCAAACGATTGCCGCCTCTGCGTTGACACTCTCCTTCGCCTTCCTCGGCTCCCTCTGGGCGGCGCTGTAAATGGTGCCGCCGAAGGCCAGACGCTTCCGCCAGGGTCCACCCGGTATCCAGGCGCAGTGGCAGCGAGGGAACACGACTCGAATGAATCGGTCCAGCGGCCGCCAGAAATGCAGCAGAGGACTACTTGTACAGGTATTGTCATGGCGCCGAGGGTCATCCACCGAGGGTCATCCACGCTGTCGGACTCAGGACGGCGCTCCGCGTGGATGCTGGCGTAATGGCCATCGGCAACCTCTCTTGAAACACGAACTCAGGAGTCATCTGCGTACCCATGCGAGTGTTCTGGAGTCAAACCTTCTGCGCGCAATGAAAGCGAACGCAGGTGGCAGCCTCAGCGCATCATCGACCGATCCAGATGATTTGACCGAGAGCACGGACCGTCGGGCGGGCAAGGAACCCACGATCCCGGCTGCATCGTGGACAAGGACACAATCACGGCGGGCGCAAATGAAGCAATGAAGAAAATGGGGACCACGGGGTTCAAGCTAAGTTGCGAGGAAACCTCAGGGCAGTGAGGCGATACAGCAGAGGGAACAGGCAGGCCCTCTGTGCTGTGTACGAGTACGGACTACACGTACGGAGTACAGTGGAAGAGGCCGGATGTGGGGAAAGAAGATGATCCCAGTCGACCGACGGAGCGAGAAAAAGCTAAATATATCCTTTCCTCCCACCAGCCATAGCTTCCCGACGGCGCGCCTCGACTGCCCGCCAAATTAAGCGATACCTGCGAGAAGCACCAGCGAAGCATTGACCAACGAGCAGACAGGCAGCAAGAGGCTGAACCTGGCCGGAACCCAAATCTCAAGGTAAGAGATGGTGGTGTCATGGCGGGCGGGTAGGCAGCTATTTGTACAGCAGGTGGGTTGCAGTCGAACCGCAAGCGAGGCGGCAGACGAGCACAGCTGCACCTAGTCCGTACCTACGGAGTACCTACATGCACCCTTACAGCACGTCGTGCCTTGGCTGGAATTCCGCGCGGGCCGCAGCGCTCCTTGCCCACCCCACGACGACGTCGACAAACAAACAAAGACAAAAACAAAATTGAATTCCTCGCCGCTGTTGACGGTGCCTTGGTGGCTGAGACCGGACGTGGCAAGCCAGCCAAGAAAGAGGCTGCTGCTCAGCCCCCTGGGCCGCCCGAGGTGTGGACCGGCGGAACAGCAACGGTTAGCAGCCGCTGCGATGCAAGGCAGGGGAAAGCAGGGGCACCCAGGCCGCGGACGTCATGCGCGGTGGTGCCAACACGAGCTTTCGACGGAAAAAAAGGGGGCCCGCGGCTCCAGCGCGACTCCATCGCCAGACGAGCCCGCGATGCACGACAGGACACCTCTCGTCGCCGTCGTCGAACACCGGCCAGCCGAGACTTGCAGGCGGCCGAGCAAAGAAGAGAAGAGCTGTCCTGGTGCTGTCGAGCAGCTCGTATCGCGGCCGTTGCCCGGAGAGTGGCACCGCGCCCCCGTGCAATTTGGCGTTCCCCGGACGCTAGCCTAGGCATTCGATCTGCATCGGGGTCCCGCAGCGAGCTCAGCTCTTCTCAGACACGAGGAAGGGATGGGGGCATGGGGGCCTGCTGTGCGCAATGATCGGGAAGCCCGCAACAATCGGCCGTCCATGCCATGGCATTCTGTGTCAGGCGTGAATAACATTGGGCCACACAGACATGCCTCATCCCTGCGTCTGCCCGAGCCGAAGCCGCCCACTGCCGGCCGTCCATTGGCCTGATCCCTGTTTTGCTCCCTTCATAAGAGACGCGACCCGCCGCCTGCTCGTGTGCAGTCCTCCCCTTCTCCTCCCAACCCGTAACTTTGTTCTCTTGCTCTCGTTGCGTTCCCCAGTCACTCGCTACTGTAACTGCTTCACCATCGCGCTAAATCTTTGTAATAACACCACGCTCTTCCAACCACCACCCCTACCGCCGACATGCGTTTCTCCGTCCTCCTCGTCTCTGGCGCCTTCGCCATGGCCGCTGCCCAGACCACCCTGAGCACCCAGGCCTCGCCCACGGCTTCTGTCGACCCGGCCACCGAGTCCAAGACGGCCTGCCTCAAGACCTGCAAGAGTGGCGACGTCAACTGCCAGGCCAAATGCGTCGGTGTACGTTGCGCTTCGAACCCTCGACACGTGCTTAGCTGACCCTTGTTGCTGCGCAGGTCCCCAACCCCAACGACAGCCAGGTCAACGAGAACACCAAGTGCGCTCAGGCGTGCCCCCAGGGCGACGGCTCGCCCGAGCAGACGCAGAAGTTCGGCGAGTGCCTGGCCAAGTGCCGAGGTGAGCACTTCTTCACCTCGGGCGGCGTCATCGCTAGCGCCACCGCCGCCGCCAGCTCCGCCGCTGCTTCCTCCAAGGCCGCTGCCGCCTCTGACGCGACCGTCTCGGGCGGCGCTGCGTCCTCCATTGTCGCCAGCGTCTCCTCCGAGGTCACCTCCCTCGTCGCCAGCATCTCTTCCGCCGTCGCCAGCGCCACCAGCGCCGCCGGCTCTGCTGCCTCTGGCTCCTCCGCCTCCGGCTCCAGCGCGTCCTCCTCCACCTCCAAGGGCCTGGCACCCGCCGCCACCGCTGGTCCCGCCGCTGTCCTCGGCCTCGTCGCTGCTGTTCTGGCTCTGTAAATATCCTCATACTCTTTGAGAAGCCTTGTGGAGCCGGACCACAGATTGGCGTTGGACTGGACATAATGATGCGCGTGTTCTCCATTACATATGGACCGGAACCAGGTACGGAGTCACGTCAAGGACTGGGTGGGAGGAAAAGAATGATTGGATACGAATGTGATGGAGATAATTGGGCCATTTGAAAACATTACTCAACCAATTCGTTTCTGTCCATCTGCACGCACGTCGTCTTTGTGATCGTTCATGCCAAGGAATTCAGGCATCTATTAGGCCGACAATGTTTCGTAGCTCAGGCGATCGTCGTGAATGCTCCGGCGAGATCTTCCGCAGATCACTTATGCAGATGTGATGCTGCCACGCTGCCGATGCGCCGAGAAAGACGAGACTGCGCATAATGTCCTGAAATTGGCAGGCGAAGCGGCGGTCAACGGCGAGGCAGCTAAGGCACACATGGCTGGGCCTCAGGCTTTGATAATTCTGAGGGGTCGGGTCATCGGACACAGCTGGCCTCTGACTCTTATGGTCTCGGGGCGCCGCCGACTCGGCCAGCCGGCGCGGTCGGTTCTGCGCCGACTGGCCGCTGTGAGGGAGGTGGTGCCTTAAGTGAGTCCTGAAAGGTCAGGTTTGCATCCACGAGAACGAGAGTAAGAAGCGCGAATGTGTTTTCATATCACGTGAACTGGTCCCGTTTACAGAGAAATTCTTCGAATGGGATCTTCAACTTCCATTTGCCATTTTGGCGTAATTCATATGAGCTAGTCCTTCAACGCACTGCGAAGGTAGAATCTTGCAGTGGCGATACTATTACACCTTGGACCAAAGCAAGGCACTGTCAACGTCCAATCTCATTCACATCCTTCCTCTTTCCCTTGAACACACACCCAAGCATTTTCAGAGTCTTCGTCTATTGGAGGGTCGGCATGTGCACGGCAGCCTTCCTGGCCACGGCGTCGGCGCCCTGCCACAGCGCCGTCACGGTCTTGAGCTGCGTGTAGAAGTTGATACCGGGGCGTCCGTAGAACGTGTTGGCGCCGCCGCCCGCGATGCTCTTCTTGTTTCCGGTGAAGGAGAACATGGGCAGCGGGACGGGGATGGGCACGTTGATGCCGACCTGGCCGGACTGGATGTTGCGGCGGAAGGTCTCGGCCGTGGGGCCCGACCGCGTGAAGATGGCCACGCCGTTGCCGTACTCGTTGGCGTTGATGAGCTCGATGGCGTCGTCGATGGTCTCGACGTTGAGGCACACGAGGACGGGGCCGAAAATCTCCTGCTTGTAGCACGTCATGTCGGGCGTCACGTTGGAGATGATGGTGGGGCCGATGAAGTTGCCGTTGGGATACTTCTCGGACTTGAAGCCGCGGCCGTCGAGCAGGATCGTGGCGCCCTCCTTCTCGGCACTGTCGATGAGGCTCTCGATGCGCTTCTTGCTCTCGGGCGAGATGACGGGGCCAAGGTCGGCGCCCTCCTCGAAGCCGCCGTCAACCTTGAGCTCGCGGGCGTGCTCGGCCACCTCGGAAAGCCACTCCTTGGTCTCGCCGACCATGACGAGCGTGCTCAGAGCCATGCAGCGCTGGCCGGCGGCGCCAAAGGCGGCGCCGACGACGCTGTTGATGAAGTGGTTCTTGTTGCAGTCGGGCAGCACGGCGGCGTGGTTCTTGGCGCCCAGGTTGGCCTGGACCCGCTTGCCGTTGGCCGAGCCGCGGCTGAAGATGTACTCGCCAGCCTTGTTGCCGCCGACGAAGCTGATGGCCTTGATGGCCGGCTCGTCCAGGATGAAGTCGACGGTGCGGTGGGCGCCGTGGATGATGTTGACGACGCCCTCGGGGAAGCCGGCCTTGTGAACCAGCTCGGCGAGGATCATGGCGGCGCCGGGGTCGCGCTCCGAGGGCTTGAGGATGAGCGTGTTGCCGGTGATGGTGGCGATGGGGATGCACCAGAGGGGGATCATGGCGGGGAAGTCTGCGCGTGTAAGCCACTCGACGGGGTACAACGGGATGCCGGGGTCGACTCACTGAAGGGGCAGATGGCGGCAACGACACCCAGGGGCTCGCGGTAGGTGCGCGTCTCCATATCCTTGGCCACCTCGAGCACCTCGCCCTTGAGCAGCTCGGGGGCGGCGATGGCGGCCTCGGCGACCTGCAGGCCGCGCAGGACGTCGCCCTTGGCGTCGGCGAACGTCTTGCCCTGCTCGAGGGTGATGCTGGCGGCCAGGCGGTCCCAGTTCTCGCGGATCAGCTGGACGAAGCGGAACATGATCTGCTGGCGGGCCAGGACCGTCGTCTTGCGCCACGACTCAAAGGCCTTCTCGGCGCTGGCGACGGCGGCGCGCATCTCCTCGTCGGTCATCTGCGGCACGCGCGTGACGAGGTTGTTGGTGGCCGGGTCGGGCAGGTCGATGAACTTGTCCGTCTTGGACTGGACGAACTTGTTGTCGATGAAGTAGGGCGTGTTCTCGACGGCCTCGATCTTCTCGTGCGTCGTGGGGAAGCTGGTGGCCGTCGAGGCCAGCGCGGCGACGGGCTTGAGCTGCTGGGCCGTGGCGTGGATGCGCCGGGCGGCGACGGCCGAGGACGAGCTGCCGGCGGCCATCTTGGAGGCGGCGAGCGTCGAGCGCGGAGCGGCCGAGGTGGCGGGCGAGCGGCTGGCGCTGGCAGAGACGCTTCGCGATATGAGCCGACGCATGGTGGCGACAAGACAGGCGTGTCGGACACGGGCTTGAGCTTGACGTACAGGGCGTGCTTGGGAGAGGCACGGAGACTTTGCAGCAGCGACGTTCTGCTGAGGCCGGCGACGATATTCGCCTCTTATGAGGAGCGGCTACGGGCGGGTGTGGTGTGGAGGGGGGCTGCTTTGGAGAACCTGGGGTGTGGGGGTGCGAGCGCCTCGCCTCTCCGTTCTCGCCCCCGGCCAATGATGGCGACCGCGGGCCCCGTTGAGCCGATGCCGCCGCATGCCGTCAATGCCGACGGGCTGCCGACGCCCTCTCGCTTACCAAACTCTTAGACCTTTGCATTAGACCTCTGATCCCGCGAGGCCTATCGCGACCCTCGTTACCAAACTCTTAGACCTTTGCATTAGACCGCAGTATTGCCTACCGTCCACGCCTCACTGTTGCGGCATGCCCAACGCGTACTGAATACTTTGTTCAGGCTACAGGCTAAATATTGCGACATCACCATGGGCGCGAAATCAACGCGCCGTAACTTGGTTCGTTGCCTTTGGACTCGGAACTCGTTCCGGGCCCATCCATGCTCTCGCCTACTTGTGACTGCATGCATACACGCTCCTTAGGATCCAGGGCGACGAATTCATCCTTCCAAATTTAATACGCTGTGCTGGGTCGACCCAGGTCCAAAAAGACGTTCCGTCCTTGCAGCCTGGTCCAACGAACAAATTACGAGTACATCAAGCGACTTTTAGCAGTCTCGTTCCTTTATTGCATCTTTTGCCTTGTCATGATTTCCTCCGCATCTTCAACTTTGACCGTCTCCCGTGCCCGTGGGCAGGGCCGACTCCGCAACCCCATCTGACGCCCTACACGCGACGTCGAACGCCTACGAGCTGCTGCGGGTGGTGCGCTTGTTGAGCTCGGCCTTGGCCTTCTCGGCTCCGGTCGCAGTAGCCTCCGCTGCCTTGTCCGCCGCGTCCTTGACCTTGTCCGTAGCCTCCTTGGCCTTGTCCTTGACGTCCGCAGCAGCCTTCTGGACGGCAGGTGAAGAGCCACCAAGACCAACCAGACCTGCCACAATGGCAATCAGGGTCACCACAACAGCAACGATGCCGCCGGCGGCCTCGGGCACAAACTTGATGGCCTCAATGGGGTCCTTCTGGGCAATCGTGAGGAACAGGTTGAGCTTCTCCTTGATGTACAAGACTGGGTCGTCGAGGAACACCAGGTCAGAGGGAGACTTGGGCTTGTCGTCAACCTTGGGCTTGTCAGCCTCGGCTAGTGCCTGCTCGATAGCGTGCTTGGGCTTGAACGACTCGGCAGCCAGCTTATCGGCATCCTCGATGGAGTGGCCGATGTAGATGTTGTTGAAGGAAATGTCGCTCTGCATGGTCCAGATCTCGAAGCCAATGGCGCCCATGGGCTCCAGGTTGGCGGGATGCTTGTCCTCGAAGAATTCGGGGTTCTTGATCTTGCGGGGAGCCCAAGGACCCTTGTATGCCGGGTTGTCAATGTAAGGCGCGGTCCACTGGCCCTTGTACTCGGGGTTCTTCTTCATGGGCTTGGTCCACGGGCCACAGCCAGAGACATCGCCGCACTTGGGGTTGGGGACGGTGGGCGCGATCCAGTCACCATCCTCCTCATCATCCCAGTCCTCGGGCTTCTGCGCTTCGGGATCGGCGATAGTGCTGGGCTCGTTCTCGAGCCAGTCCTCGGGAATGGTGGCCTCCTCGTCGACAATCTCAAACGGCGCGTCCTCGTCCCAGTCCTCGGGCTTGGTAGCCTCGGGGTCAGGGATGCGAGCCTGGTCAACCCAGTCGTCGGGCTTGGTGTCCTTGGGGTCGTCGATCTCAGCCGGAGGGTTGATGGCCGGGGAGAAGTCCTCGAGGAGAGAGCCCGTCTTGACCTCCTCACCGTTCTGCCGGATGGCATAGGTATTGTTGGGGTGCACGATGAGGGTGTAGAGCTCGGTGGTCTTGACAATCTTGGCCGTGGGAGGAGACGACAGGTGCTTCTCTTCATACTTGCCCGTCTTGGGGTTCTTGTGGTTGATGATGAAGTGCACCTTGTTGGTGTGACCGCACTTGTCGGGTCCGAACATGATGACGTAGGGAGTCTTGTTGCCGAACTCCTCCTGGTGGAGAGCCTTGTTGTCGCGCAGCAGCTTCATGTAGGCACCACCGCACTCGAGACCCTCTGGAAGAAGATTTGTGTCAGCAGCGTGCCGCCAATGCTTGGAGATATTGGGGAGTGCTCACTCTGAAGCTTGACCTCGTACTGTACAACCAGAGTCTTGCCCTTGTTGTCGATCTTCTTGGGGAACTTGGCCGAGATGGCGTGGTGGGCAGCTGGGTTCTTGACAACGAGGCCGTTGTCACCTTCCATGCCCTTGTAAACCGTGGGCTCTTCGACGGCCCATTCGCCGACGTAGGCCCACTCTTCCTCGTCCTTGCCAGTGCCCTCCATGTCCTTCTTGGCGTGAGAGGGCTTCCATCGCTTCTCCCAGCCCTCGGTGAATTGCTCGAGGAACGGGGCCTTCAGGGTGGTGGGCTGAGGGGTAGAGTCTTGGTTAGCAATCGTCGGGATGCCCACGCCGGATTGCCAGGCTGAGGCCAACGGGCCAGGCGCAAAAAGCAAGGACTCACAGTAAAGTTCGGGAGCTCAGGGACCACAGGCGACTCCTGGGCAGCATCCTCAGCGTGGGCAGCTCCGGCGAGGAAGGCCGCCGACGCCACGGCCGCGACAGCGTTGAACTTCATGGTGAGTGAAGCTAGGTTCGGTCAAGACACGGGAAAATCGAGCGCACAGCGCAGGTGCACAGAGATGCAGAAAGGAAGACAAGAAGCCAATGGGGCTATCCCAGTATCCCAGGGGCGTGCTCGAAGAGGATCGAGATGAAGAGGGGAAGAGTCGTGGTCGGAGACGGGGTGCTTCGCAGAGAAGTTTAAGCCTCGAGCGAAGTTAGCTAGTGGCCTTGAGGACACGTAGAAGCTACGAGAGCGCCTCAGGCCAGGGTCCCAAGCTTTGGGGGTGCCAGCCTTCCTGCCAATGCGGGGGTGGTCGCAGTGGAACGGACCAAGCCTGCCACGCCTGGGAGAAAGGTAGGTACGTGTACCTGCTGTGGGCCGTAGATTCTGGTGCCCACAGTGCCCAGCCGGCAGGTACCCGACCTGGAACTGTCTAGAAACCAGCGAGGAGCCAAGTCAGTCTTTGAGCAGCACGGGCCAGTCCGTAATACGGTGCAAAGGGCGACTCCTCCACTTCGGAGCCGCCGTTTGAGAAGGGCAGCTGAGCCCATTCCAGCACCCTTCACCTGGCCGTTGCCAGACGCGCGCCGCCCTTTGTCGAGGCACGACGAAACCAAGATGCCACCTTGCCAATTCGGCAGGTCCCTGGGGCCCGCCTCACGATGCGATGCACACAATGCCGGCTGGGCCTGGCTTGGCCAACTCTGCTCCGTACCATGTTTCACTTCGGCGGCATTTCCCGCAAGCCAAACATCGGGAGCCAGGTACCATGTTACGGAGCACTCGCAGAAGCAGCTGCCAGGAACCCATTGTCGCCTATTGTGCCCGGCCCCATCAGGTGGGTACTCCTTGCGAGTTGCAACGAAGGCAACACACCGTGCGCGAGCCGCGAATATTCGTAGCATCTGTTTACCCGATTGCTTTTTGCAGCTCCTAGTATACTGTTATCGAAAACTTCTAAAAGAGCATCGACGCAGTTTTCGCGCAAATTCTCGGCGCCATCAATTACTCTTCACGTCTCTGGCAGAGTCCTGAATCAAAGACAATGCATGCTACGACAAAGAGACCAAATGCACATTAAACAACCTTCTAATAGTTCTATCACGAGCAATATATAATACCTAGTCCCCTAGACCAACATTGAGCCATTTAGTTACTGGCCATAGCCGGTGACCGCATTTATATCGCTGGTCCGGCTGCCCATATGGAGTGCATACTTCTCCTTGCTCTCTCTCGCTTTCTTTCCCTTCCCTACTGCTAGGAGGCTCTGTCCCATGACTTGGACACTCTTCACGCCTCGGAACGTGTCCCCCAATATGATTCCAGAATTCCCGATCCGAAAATGAAATACATCCTTTTTTTCGCAATTCTGGCCCCCGTCCTAGCCCAACCGCCGCCTGACCAACCGCCGCAAACGTCGGAAACCTGGTACTTTCCCCCGGCTGCCACTCAAGCTCCCTTTGATTATGTCAAAGGGGCTGATTATGTCAACGGGGTGAAGTCGCAAGCCAACCCCAACTTTCCCTCTCCCTGGAGCAATGAGCCTATCCGGATGGCCCATCGCCTTGGCGTGAGTGACGATATGAACCCGGTCCTCAATATTCGTTCAAGACTGCTAAACCCAAAATTCATATAGACCTGTCTTGTCGGTACCCAGGAGTGCATAACCTTAAACCTGATCAAGAACGGGCGAGCACGAGGTAAGAAGGGCGGTCAAAGATTCCATGTTAACGAGAAAAGAACGATGTGCGAATTCAATTACATGGTAAGTGCATCAGGAAAGCTGCCGGTGCTCTACTCACGGAAGGAATAGTGCTTTAACGATAACGATCCTTGTTATTATGCGTACAGAAGGAGGAAGACTATATGCTCGCCTAAACTTGGAACATGGAGGAAGAGGAAGCGTTAACTACAATTGAGGCGAGTGACGCAGCTGGAAGTGGAACTCTTCTCCAATCGCACGAGTAGTGTGATTTCAATTGAGCCGTGACTCTTTATAATCCCGAGTGTGCGGCGTGTCATCGTACTGTATTTCCTCTGTTCCATTTCATTTTCCTCAGTGCCAACTCCGCCCGATGCCCGTCTGCTCAAACCCAAACGACGCCGTGTTGCGATGAAACCACTTATGTACTGAAGGAGTGAATGCCTAGCGCAGGCAAGCTCATCATTTATCTTGGCCGTGACACCTTTGTCATCATAACCGAACGGAAAACTCATTGCCCCCCTACGTCGACGGCGGGATCTGCATGAACCCCGCGTAGTAGTCGTCCAACCACCGTGCAGCGTCAACTCCTGAGTCGTCCACGTTGGAGTCCCATCGTCCCACGCTTCCGACATAGCCGTCCGGGCGCACGTTGATGATGGCGACGTCGCCCGGCTCGAGGGTGCCCAGCCACTTGTCGGTGCAGAGCTGGCCTCTCGTGTCTTGCTCGGGAATGTCGTCGAGATAGATTGTCCAGCGGCTGTCTTGAAGCATGGCTGGGAGGTCCGAGATTTCCATTTCCGCCTTGGCCATTGTTGCTGATTCTCGAGTTAGCACTGCGTCGGGAGTTTCGAGTCCAGGCGACTTACTGATGAGAGCAAACGTAAACAGATGGCTGACGGCTGTGTATCTTTCGGGGCGGACGTAGACATCTTCCGCCGACCCCACCCTCGGTTGTGCGGCGTATGAAGCGCTTGCCGCCGCCGATAGCTGGCTAACAAAGGATTCCTGGGCCGCGATTGCGCGGCAAAAGGTCGTCAAGAAAGGTGCCGCTTGCTGCACGTCCCACATGAGCAAGAAGATGCGGAACTGGCCCAACATGGGAATGTCCAGCTGCACATCCACTGGATTCGAGTCAATGTAGCGTGTAACCTTGGCCGGGGGCAACAGACATCCAGGCCTGGCATCGCCAGCCGCAAAGGCCATGCCGGCCGCCTCGTCTTTGTTGAGCGCACTGGCCCCATATTCGGCCCCTATTCCCGAGATGAAGCGAACATTGGCCTTGAAGTTCTGGGCCAGTGCCACTGCGTCTCCTCCGGCGATCTGGTTGGCGTGCTCGTAGTCGAAGTTGACCAGATCCAGGGCAATCTTCCGCCGCTCCTCCTCGTAGCTCTCCAGGAAGTTGGGCTTGACCAGACCGCGAACAGCCAGGTTGAGCTTCCACGAAAGGTTCCACGAATCATGCATGGATGTGTTCATGCCTTGCGCTGCCTTTGGGGAGTGCGTGTGGCTGGCGTCACCGGAGAGGAAAACTCGCGTCTTGGCATCCGCGAAGCGGCTCGCCACGCGCTGGCCGACCTGGTAGCGCCCAAACCACTCGATGTACTTCCAATCGATGCTGAAGGGCGCCATGATCTTTCTCGCCTGCTGCATGACAAAGTTCTGGCCCAGCGCCTGACGGTCCGTGCCGACACACGACTTGAGTTCGATGTAGAACCTGGTCATGTTCCTCTCCCGCGGAATAATGAGGATAGAGCCATACTCTTCCGAGTAGACTAGAGTCTTGGACCAGAGGTCCGGGAAGTCGGTGATGAGCTCGCCGTCCAAAACGCCCCAAATGGCGGCTTGCGACATGCCAACAGCCTCGACATCGGGAATGCTCTTACGGACCTTAGAGTGCGCTCCATCGCCTGGTTGATGGGTCAGCCTGAGAGAAGAAAGCAATGCCATGACCACGTGGATACTCACAGCCTACTAGATACTGGGTCAACACGGTTCGCTTGTCTTGGTTCACGTTGGTGCGACAGTTGACCTGCAATTGCCCCGTTTTTCCAGCGGCAAATTCATAAGAGTCGAAAGCCATGTTCCTGCGAACCTCCTTGCCGCGCTTCCGCATGTCTTCGATGAAGAGGCTCTCGACGATGCCCTGGTGCACCAAGAGGATGTAGGGGTCCAAGACGTCGATAACCGGCGGGTAATGTATTTCACGCCCCAGCCGATGGAGGGGCTCCTCTGCGGTGCTACGCCAGAAGGAAATGTCGAAGACGCGCACACCGCGCTGGAGCAGGGTGTCGGCCATACGGAGCTGTCTGAACGTCTCGATGGTTTTTGGCTGCAGGCCGTCTGCCCTATGCGCGCGCACATCGGTGGTCAGCCACTCGCGTTCACGGCCAGCAAAGGACGTCGCAACAAGGGCGCAGAGCAAAATGATGAGGTGTGTATTTACCTTCCAACAGGAGTCTGATCGGCCCGATCATCAACAACCTCGCAATTGATGCCGTATCGTGTAAGGGTGGCGGCCAGCATCAGGCCGGCGGGACCTGCGCCAACGACACAGACCTGACACTCCGAGGGGGGCTCAGGGAAGCTTCGCAGGAGGGTCAGATCGGCTACGGCATCCTCATCTTCGTCGTTGACCGGGGCCAGCTGGTGCTCGACGTCAATGGCCGGGCTGTCCAGCGGCGTGGTGCCGTCGAGGATGCCGGGCGACATGGTGCCGGCGGAAGCGCGAAAGCGCGGAAGAGACGACTGAGGCGTTACGAGGCTGGCCGTTTTGGCGGCGGCGAGGTGCCTGGCCTTGCCTGGGAGAAAGATGGGATGAGGCCCGGAGATGTTGGCGAGAGAGGTGTAGCGGTGTCCCGTATTTCAACCAACGCGGCGGGGCGGGCAAGATGCTCGGCGTCGGCTTTGGCGAAAGCTAGGGCCGTGGGAACAGGGAGACACGGGCTTGAGGGCACGCGGCGCCTTCGATGCCCTCGAATTATTCGGCCGGAATCACGGCCAGGGAGGAAAGCAGGACTGCTCGTGGGACCTCGACGGGTCGGCCTGTCAGCAACGGGAAAGGCAGGTCGGCGCGCGACGCTATCCAGGGACTGGATCTGAGATATACGAGCACTGAGGAATCTGCACGGCGGTGGTTCGCTCGGGCCTTCGCGTGACACAGCGGCGGGCTGGGGTAGTCGGGTCCCTTGGATCTGATATACTCCGTTGGAGAACAGACGGCTCCTCCGTGCCTCTGGCTACGTAGCAGCCGCCTGCGCCTCATCTCAGCGACTCTCGTCCCGCGGTGCCGCAGCGCGCACCCGGCCGCGCAGACGGCCCCGAGCCGCCACACACACGCGCGCACACACACACCGGTTTCAGCACCCCCAGGCGAGGGAAAAGTGGCATGATACGATTGCGTGCGATGGGCTCGTGAGGCCGCAAAATGGGCTGATCTCGCTGACGGGGGGCTCTGGCTGCTGGGCCGGCCAGCCGCTCCCGATTGGCTGCATCTGAGATCTCTGGGCCTCTGGGCGAGAGTGGCGCCACTTCGCCAGCCCTCTCCACCTGCAGGCTCTGCTGCGAAGACATGCCGCCTGCTCTGGGCCGCCGCCACCGCAGAAGGCACGGCTCGTCGGGTCTCACGGCTAATAATAATCTGCTTCAGTGCGCTCCTCGCCGCGTGCGTGGTGGCACCAAGGCCCGGGCTCGCCGGCCTGCGTCCGCCGTCGTCCAGCCCTTTCTTCCCGACTTTACCTCGTCCGGGCGGGAATTCGAGGCGCCACCCGGCCGCCGGAGTGCTGCCATGCTCGTGCGTGAGAGTCGTGGCAGCGCAATGCTTCCGCTGGGGGACCAACCCCATAAAAGTTATCGGCCACCACCCGGCCCTTAGCTCGATTCTGCTCCCGCCGCGTCCCGGTCGCGATCTTGCCGGCCGGGCCTAGTCGTTAATGCCGCCAATCGATGCCCATCCGGCCTGCCTTGACTCTACTGACGCGGCCATCAGCCCACCGCCAACATGTCGGGTCAGCATCTCAAGCATCTCATTCCACCATCATGCACCGGTGCGTGGGATCTCTGGAGAATCTTGATCCTGGCGTGCCAATGGGATGGCGCCGCCCCGCCTCCTCTCCGGCTTACACACGGCACCCCGATATTGGGAGACATCATCCCATTGAAGCAGCTACACAAACCCAACCTTCTCAGGCCGTATATACAGGAAGCCGTACGGCGGATTGCACGGCTGGGCATCTACCATGTCTGCGTTATCAATAGTCGCGGTGCGGCCCCTCCCCTACGATGCGCGCCGGTGCCTTTACTCCCTGGGAATCAGCACCGTGCTCTGGCTCGCCTCGCCCTGCTGGCCATGCTTGCCATCGTACGAGGCGTCGACATCCTCGACGACCTGTCTGCCGCTCCAATACTTCATGCTGCCCTGCGCCTTGGCCCGCAGGCGGATCGAGTACCAGTCCGGAAAGGCGCGCAGAGCCGCGAGTGAACCCCCGGCGTTCGGGAGGATGACATGTCCGCTGCGTCCGGTGAGGACCTGCCGCACTACGGCCTCGGCGATGGAGTCTGGCTCTAGCCGTGGCAGCAGGAAGCCTGATCCCTGGTTGAAGCCCTGGAAAAGAGCGGTCCTCGTGTGGCCCGGGTGTACCGAGACGGTGCGGACCTTGGGCGCGTTGTACCGAGTCGTAAGCTCCGACGTGAGCCCTTCGTGAAAGGCCAGGGCCGCGGCCTTGGAAGCGCCGTAGTCGATCATGTTTGGGATAGTCAGCCACGAGGCAAACGATGAGACCGTGACAACCATGCCGTGGTCACGGGCGATCATGTTGGGGAGGAATGCTTTGGTGATCCAAAAATGAGCCAGAGTGTTGACGTCAAAGGTGAAGCGCACATCTCCGGGCTCCGAGTCCAGCAGTGTCTTGCCTCGAGCTACGCCCGCATTATTGATGATGACGGTAGGGTGCCCGACCTCGGCCCTGATGGTGTCTGCCACGGCGTTGACGCTCTCGGGCGACCTGATGTCGCAGTGGAAGTGGTGGACTCTGGATGCTGTGAAGTGTTAAATGAGGTGCTCCAGGTCTCGGCATGGAGCTGGTACGACGTCGGACTTACAGGTCGTGAACGACATGGGTTGTATGTCGAGCACCACCACCTTGATGCCTTTGTTCTCCTCGTCCAAGAATCGTACCATCGACCCGCCGATGCCCGCGGCTCCGCCCGTGACCAGGACAATCTCCCTGGACCAGTCGTATCTATCGTCCGACCAGTTGTTGCGGACTTGGTCGGACAGCCAAGCGCTGGCCCGGCGGGCGAGTGCATAGTAGAAAAGGAGGCGCAGGCGCCTGGCAGCCGTGGGGTGCAGGATGGAGAGGTCCTGGCCCTTCTTGGTGAGGCGGGCGAGGAGGACGAGAGGCAGCAGCAGAGCCGGGTTGAGGGCAGTCGAGCGCATGAGCTTGAGGATGACGTCTGCGCAGAAGCCCTCTCGGGGAAGGATGCCGCTGTGCATAGGCATGTTGGCGTCGAGGCTATCAGGCGATGCGTCTAAGCTGTCCCGACCGAGTTGTCGATTCTGGTATGAGAAATTGCAGTGATCCGTGGGCGCGAGCAGCGTCGGGCTCCAGACATGTCCCCCGCGACAGAAACCCTCCGTTCCGCCATGCTCGCCCGTGCTGCCGTCGGCTGAATGTGAGGCTGCGCGTCTGCTCTGCGGGAGCAAGCCGAGGCTCAGAGCTGTGCGGGGAATTTGGACGTCTCACACTCATGGAATCCGGGGTAACTTATTAGCCTCGTCCGCCCCGGGCCTGCATCGCGGCGTCCCAAGGGTGAGGAGGAGGCCAATCAGCCGCCGGGGCCGTGGTGGCGAAGGAATATATTTTCCTTTGCCTAGTCGTGTCCGAATCATACCCAATATCCGGTTCGTGTGCACAAAGCGACAAGCATCCGCCATGGTCGCCGACAGCCCCCGAGTGGTGTCTAGAGCTCGCTGGTCTGACCGCACGCAGTTTCGATACGCTCAAGTCCGGCAAAGAGTCATTGGAGCCCTACACGGCGCATTCACTGCCAATTCCTACGGCGCCTTCCGAGGCCTAACAACGCTGCCGGTCCACCTTGGCTTTGCTGCTGTTGCCGATCGTCAGCGGGGTGTGGACTGTGGAGTGTTGCAGCCGCATTCCATCGTGCCTCTGGAGCCGTACCTGGCAGGCGTCCAACGCTTAGCACTGCTTCGCCGGCATTTGCGGTCCTCCGGTTATGAAAGTCTGCATGAGGATCTACTTGCTCGAAGACGGCACCAGGCTCGCCGAGAGAAATGCGGGTGCTCGCATTACCTTCAAAAGTCGCCCCCAACGGCGGGACAGCGTCCCGGAAGTCGGAGGAGAGACGGAGGACCGTGGGTGCACTAACGGCCTCCTCCGATGCAGGGGGTGGGCCGGCGTGACATAACACAACTTCACAACTTCGTCCGGCCGTTACCAAACTCGGTACCTCATGATATATGAGCACCGCGCATTCCCTCATTTTTCATTGACCAAAGAGCGCATTACTTCTGGGAGCTGCTTCCGGGCCAACCCAATATTTTCATACAGGCATTCCAGAGCTTTGACGGACTGTGTCTGCGAAGAAGACGTTTCTGTCCCTCACGACGACTGCCATGAAGGTGGCTCGGCTCGCACTCCCCGCGGGCCGCCGCGCTCTCAGCGCCGGCTCGGTGCGATGCTCGCATCGCGTCAGCCAGCAGGCTACTCAATGCGCCCAAAATAGGGCGCCCTGCCCCCGACGCGGCTTCGCGACCGCTTCGAAGGCATCCGCGTCGCCTTCCTTGCGGAGCCTGTTGCGCGTCTCTGATGAGGTGGCAGACGCCGTCCATGGCAACAAACCCGTGGTTGCCCTTGAATCCACAATCTACACCCACGGCGCCATGGGCAAGGACCTTGCTCGAGAGCATGAAGACCTCGTCCGCAGCCACGGCGGCATCCCAGCCATCATTGCCGTCGTCGACGGCGTCCCCACGGTTGGCGTGTCGCCCGACGAAATCGTCCGCATGATTGAGGACGAGGGGACCGTCAAGGCCTCGCGGAGGGACATTGCGTATCTTACAGGCATGGTAAGTCCCCCCTCTGGTTTTTGCAGGGATCTCTCGTCTTCTTGTGGTACGGAACAATTTCTAATCCATATCTAGGGCCTCGCCGGTCGGAAGATCCACGGCGGCACCACAATCGCGGGCACTATGCTTCTCGCCAGATTAGCTGGCATCCGAGTATTTGGCACCGGCGGTCTGGGCGGTGTTCACCGTGGCGGCGAGAGCTCCATGGACGTGTCTGCCGACCTCACGGAGCTGGGGCGGACTAGAGTAGCCGTCATTGCCAGTGGCTGCAAGGGCTTTCTCGACCTTCCCAGGACGTTGGAGTACCTCGAGACGCAGGGCTGTCTGGTATCGACCTTTGCTGACGGACGCACGGGCAAAGTCGACTTCCCGGCTTTCTGGGCCAGAGACAGCGGCACGCAGAGTCCCTCCGTCGTCTACACTGAGAAGGAAGCCGCGGCGATGATCCTCGCTCAGGAGCAGCTGGGCATCGAGTCGGGCATCTTCTTCGCCAACCCTATCCCAGAAGAATTTGCTGTGCCTTCGGAGAAGATGGGCGCGGCCATCGAGCAGGCTGTGCAGGAAGCGGTTGAGAAGGGCTTCACCGGAAGCAAAAACACCCCGTACGTGCTGCAGAGGCTCAAGGAGCTTACGGGGTCGCAGGCCTTCACGGCGAACAAGGCTCTGGTTACAGCGAATATCGTTCGGGCAACCAACATCTCGGTGGAGCTGTCGCGCTTGTTGTCGCCAGACGCAAAACCGGTGACGAGCTCGTAAGTGCTGATGTGCCTGGGCATCGAATCTAGTTCTAATTGTAGATAGTTTAAATACACATAAGACATTTAAGACCACGGAGAAGCCAGCCAGAGTTGCCGATTCTAAAGCCGATATTCTCGTAGCTGGAGCCGTCGCCGTCGACCTCAGCTGCGATTACACGAGCACCGGGGCTGGCGAAACGGCTCCGCAACCTCACACTTCGAATCCTGCCCGTATCAGCCAATCCATTGGCGGCGTCGGCCACAATGTCGCGTTGGCAGCTCACATGGCCAGCAAACAAGCTCGAGTCCAATTTTGTAGCATGGTCGGCGACGACGTGTAGGCAGTGACCCCTGACTCTTATTTCTGAGACGTACATTGACAAGACCCCAGGGCTGGATCAACGGTGCTTTCTTCTCTGCAAGCGGCTGGGCTCGATACCACTTTCGTCCGAAAGCTGGACCAACAGTCTCATCCCGGGAGCCGTACTGCGCAGTATGTCGCTGTCAATGATGGGAGCAGAAATCTAGTAATGGCCATGGCCGACATGGGCATCTTCACGCAACACCCCGATCACGACCACATGAAGTCCACCGTAGCGACGACATCGCCCAAGTGGCTGGTCGTCGATGGCAACTGGGGCCCCAAGGATCTCCGGGCGTGGATTCGGACGGGCAACGATCACCACTCCCGGGTTGCGTTCGAGCCTGTGTCGGTGGAGAAGTCAAAGAGACTGTTCTGCCCCCAGAAAGGAGTCCCCAGACTCGGTGTCTTCCCCCAGGCGAGCGTCGACCTCGCTTCACCAAACACGTACGAGCTGGCGGCCATGTACTCGGCGGCCATGGAAAACGGCTATCTCGAGCTGGGCGGCTGGTTCGACATCATCGACTCTTTCGGGATGCGAGGTGCACGAGACAGGTTCACAAGATTGACGTCGAACGAGCTCACAGATGCCGGCGTGCCGCAGCAATCCGTCCAGCTTCTCCCCTACATACCCACCCTCGTTACGAAACTTGGGTCCAAGGGCGTCCTTCTCACCACGCTCCTGGGACGAGACGATCCTCTGATGCGAGACCGGGACGCCGAAGAGTTCATCCTGACGCGGGCCGCCGTCGACCACCCTTCTGTGGGCGGCATTTACATGAGGATGTTCCCATCTGTGGAGACGGTTCAGGACATTGTCTCCGTCAATGGAGTCGGCGACACCTTCTTGGGCGTCTTGATCTCCGGGCTGGCACAAGGTGGCCGGGTCGAGAACTTGGTGGACGTGGCACAAAGGGGCGCCGTATTCTCGCTCAAGTGCCAAGAGTCTGTGAGCCCAAATCTGGGGCAACTAGAGCGCGATCTCACCAAAGCCGTGTCTCGTACATAGAAGTAGTCGTAATACCAGCAGCGATGGCGTTGCCTCACTTCACCAGAGAGGATGTTGGTGTTGAGATTCATAGCAGCTTGAAGCTGCTCAGCCTTGTCAGGAAGCGTCTGCTATTGGTCGCTGTGGTGGCACCCCACCGTCCGGGCGGGGCTGGCGCAAGGCTGAACCAGGCGTCCAAAAAATTCCACTTCGGCCAAAAAAATGTCGAGCAAGCTGCACCACCGCATTTCATCGCGATTGACGCGGCCTGGACAAAATGGCGGCACCAAAAGACCAGTGGACCTCGGACCACGAGGACTCCGAGGCCGACTTCTCGTCGGACGCTGAATCGGACCACGTTGCGACGAACAACAGAGCGACCACCGCGCACATGTTTGACAAGGACTCAGACGAGGAGGAGCTGGAGCGGCTGGTTTTGGGCAACGCCACGACTTTCCGGGAAAACCTTTTCAAGAACGGTGGTCTGTTTGACGGCGCGGAGACCGACGGCAAGGAGCTAGAGCTGGCTGATGTCGACACGGGCGGCCTGGAGGAGGTCGACGATGCCGACCTGTTCATGATCGATACTGGTGACGCCGCCGCAGGATCCGCCGCCGCGAAGCCCATACCGGGCCCGAAGACGACCGAGCCGGGCGATGCTCCCGCTTGGGAAGACAGCGATGATGATCGGCTGGCAATTTCGCTCGCGGGCGCCACGAGGCTGCGAAAGCTGCGGATGACCGAGGCCGAAGACATGGTCAGCGGCACCGAGTACTCCAGAAGACTGAGACAGCAATTCCTGCGCCTCAATCCCGCACCGGCGTGGGCGCAGCAGCTGGACGGCCGTCCCGCCAAGAGGCGGCGGCGCTCTTCTGCCGCTTCGGAATCCTCAAGCGACTCTGAGAGCGACGCCGGCTCCGATGTCTCGGCGCAGCCCCTCGAAAAGTTCCTCCGCGACGTCAACCAGCTGGCCGGCATGGGAAGCTCCAGGAAGCGCCTCCTGCGGCCCGAGGTCATCGACATCCAGCGCACACGGGAGATTCCCGACAAGCACAAGATGCCCGTGGAATGCCTGTCCTTCCACCCGGAATACCCTGTCCTTCTTTCCGCCAGCACGGCGTCGGTCATGTTCCTGCACCACATCGCGCCCGACGCCCAGCCACCGAACCCGCAATTGACGTCTGTCCAAGTCAAGCAAGTAGATGTGCGAAGGGCGGAGTTTTTGTATCCGCAAGGCGACAAGATCTTCTTTGCCGGACGGCGCAAGTACTTTCACCATTGGGACTTGGCCTCCGGCGTGGTGCAAAAGACGACACAGATCCTCGGCCACCGTCTGGAGCACAAGTCCATGGAGCGGTTCAAGCTGAGTCCTTGCGGGCGATATATGGCTGTGGTCGCTTCAACGAGGAAGGGTGGCGGTATCATCAACATTTTGAGCGTCGCCACCAGCCAGTGGATCGCTGCCGCCAGGCTACAGAGCAGGAACGGTATTGCTGATTTTGCTTGGTGGAGCACGGGAGACGGCATGACTATTCTGGGAAGAGACGGCCAGGTTGGCGAGTACAGCATGGAGAGCAAGACGTTCCTCGGCATCTGGCACGATGACGGCTGCGTCGGCGGCATCGTCGTCGCTCTTGGCGGCCACCGCGGTCCTGCGGCGCTCGGCGACGATCGGTGGGTCGCCGTCGGCTCGAACACCGGCATCACGAACATATACGATCGAAGCGAACTCATCGTTCCCGGCGACGAGCTCACCATCAAGGAGAGGCCGACGCCGACGCGCACCTTCGAGCAGCTCGTCACCCCCATCACGGTGCTGACGTTCTCGCCAGACGGCCAGCTGCTCGCATTCGGGAGCCGTGAGAAGAAGGACGCGCTGAGGCTGGTTCACCTGCCCAGCTGTACCGTGTACCGAAATTGGCCGACGCAGCAAACGCCGCTGGGGAGGATAACGACGGTGGCGTTTAGCAGGGAGAGCGATCTGTTGGCCGTGGGGAACGACGCTGGAAAGATACGGTTGTGGAACATTCGGAATTAGGCATTAAAATAGCATTGCATTCTTCTATAGGCGCCTTAATGGGATTTTGAGGCTATGCTTTACGTTTGCTGCCTGAGCAAGCCGTCAGGGGTGAACTGTCGCCATCCATTTTGATCACGTCGAGGGGAACGTGCTGCGGTTCATCTCCCTTTCCATCATTCATGCCATCGCTTATGTCTCACGAAACGGCCTTTCCCGACTTAGCGTTCGATGGCCTGCCATCGACAAGCCAATCCCACGCTTGTCCGTGCCGTTGGCCTCTCACCAAGACCCAGCTGGGGTCAGCAGAGCCTGGGGTTGTGACGGAATCTCATCTTCCCGCAGACAGTGAGCCAACGGTGAAGTGAGTAGTCTGCATATGACGGGCCCTTCCTCGTGGTCGCCGTCCGCGGAGGAGCCTTGGGCCCCAGTACATGTGCACTCAAACTCGACTGAGTTCAGGCACTTCACACCAGCTCGGCGTCCCCGTCGTCGACCAGTGCCTTGGCGCTCGACCACCGTAAGATGAGCACATCGCCATTCTCGGCGGGCAGCGTGTTGTCGGCGTCGGTGCCGCGCCCGTGAACGTCGCGGTCTCGCAGCATGCGCACGAAGACGGCGGTGTCGAGGTCCGGCGCGTCGATCATGCTCACGTTGCCGGCCGTGTCGTTGAGGTTCTGCAGCTGGGGCGGGAAGGAGGCCAGGAAGGAGGACAGGTAGTGGTTGTGCAGCAGCGCCTGATGGCGCGTCGCATAGGCGAGCTCTGTGGGCGAGAGGCGGTCGCGGAGCTCCTGGGTCGAGAGGTAGTGAAGCGTGTGCTTGTCGATCTGCCTCGGAGGTCAGCGGCCGCGAGGCTCTCTCTCTCTCATCAGGACGCTTCAAGGCACCTTTGCGATGCGCACGCGCAGGTAGCTCCGCACGAGGAACTTGTACCGCTCAAGCTCGGTCTGGATGACGATGAGGGCGAAATTGGTCTTGGGGTCCATGTCGCCCGTCATGATCTCGACCTTTTCGATCTGCCGCTTGACGCGATCGCTGACGCGCTCAAAGAGACCGTCGGCGGGCCAGCTGCAGCCGCGACGTGTCAGTGAGCCAGTTCATTGTTCGAGTAAGAGAAGGCCAGACTCACTCGAGCAGCTCGGGCGCCGACCTTTCGGCCACCCAGTGACGCGTCAGGGCTTGCAGGTCGCGTGTGCCCGGGGGGATGCCATCGGAGGAGGGGTCGACCTCGCGCAGGATATCGTCAATATCCATGGGGCGGGAGTGGCCTCAAGGCTCGGGCTGGATGCGTGTGTGAGGCTTCTTGGGCGTAAAGGGGGACGGCAGTGAGGTGATCATCTCATGCGCTTTCCGCACGATCTTTTTGGTGTGGGGTTGGCGGATAGCACGCGTAGAGTGGTCCCTGCCAAATCTCCCTCTGTTCTCAATTACCAACAACGACGGTGGTGCATGGATATTAACAATGGAACAATGGTTCATTCCCTTTACGAGTAGTTGAAAAGACCAATTAGCTGGGCAAATAAAGACCACAACGCGATACGCCCTCCGTGCTCGCAGGCCCGGCGACGTCGCCCAACGCATCAACTCCGGGGATGGTGGAGCTTGGAGGGGCCTGCGTCGCCCCCACAACTGCTACCTTGACCCAGGACATCGATTGATGTCTAACGCAGACGAGGCAGTGAATGAAGAGCCCCAGCACGGCTTGCAGTCGACCGGACGGGCAGAACATGGGGGACGGGCCGCAGTTGTCTACTAGGCGCCCATAGTGCATTGGCCCCGCGAAGCCCGGGGGCGGACAGTAAGACGGCCAAGTTGCCGAGGTTCATTCCCCGAGCTTCTCCTCACTCGGCCAATGTATCAACACCCATCAAGGCTTCCCGCCTCAAAGAAACCCTCGAGGCTCTACAATCCCACAGCTTGCGCGTAGTCCCCACCGAATTGATCGTGCGCAAGGCTTCAAAATGTCAGGCGATAATGGCGACGACAGCGAACACGTCCCCTACGCGGCCTACCTGCAGACGGTGATGCAAAAGGGCATCCTCGCAGGCGAGCTGCCCGTCGTCACCACCAACCCCAACGGCCTCGAGGAGCAGGCCCTCAAGAAAATGCCCAAGAATGGCTTCAACTACATCAAGGGCGGCGCCGGCGAATCGGCGACCATGGATGCCAACCGTCTCGCGTTCCGTCAGTGGAAGATTGTCCCCCGGATGCTGAGGCCCGCCAACCCGCGGGACCTCAGCGTTACTCTTTTCGGGGAGAGATACGGTAAGCGGCCCCTAGCTTTGCACGAGACGTGACATCACTGATTCAGAGGGAGCAGACACGCCGGTTCTCATGGCGCCTGTTGGGGTGCAGTCCTTGTTCCACCCCGACAAGGAGATTGGCACGGCCAACGCCTGCGCGGCTCTCCGCGTCCCGTTCACGCTGAGCACCGCCTCCTCCACGGGCATCGAGGAGCTTGTCAAAGCCAGCCCACAAGGTCCCAAGTGGTTCCAGCTGTACTGGCCCGCGGACGAGGAAATCACCGCGTCCATCCTGCACCGCGCCAAGTCCAACGGCTTCAAGGCGCTGGTCGTCACCCTCGATACCTGGACCCTGGGCTGGCGGCCGTGGGATCTCGACACTGCCAACGTGCCCTTCATTATCGGCGAGGGTGACGAGGTGGGCTTCCAGGACCCTGTCTTCCGCAAGAAGTTTGCCGAGAGGACCGACGGCGAGACGCCCGAGGAGAACAAGACGGCGGCCGCCATGTACTGGATCAGTGAGAGCTTTCCCGGCGTAAGCCACAGCTGGGAGGACCTCGCAATCCTACGCAAGTACTGGGATGGGCCAATCGTCCTCAAGGGCGTGCTGAGCGTCGAGGACGCCCGCCTGGCCGTCCAGCACGGCATGGACGGGGTGGTTGTCAGCAACCACGGCGGCAGGCAGGTTGACGGCGCGGTGGCGACGTTGGACGTGCTTCCGGAAATTGTAGACGCTGTGGGCCACAGCATCACCGTGCTCTTCGACTCGGGCATCCGCACGGGCGCGGATGTCGTCAAGGCGCTCGCCCTCGGCGCCAAAGCCGTCTTCGTCGGCAGGCCAATCGTCTACGGGCTGGGCATCAATGGCGCAGCAGGCGCTGAGGCCGTACTGGCTGGGCTTCTGGCTGATCTCGATCTTACAATGGGCCTCTCCGGCTTCAAGAGCATCGCAGAGCTGCAGAGAACTATCCTCCGGCGGGCGCAGTACCCGGGGGATATCAAGTCGAATTTGTAACCATTGGGCTAGCCTCATTTAACCTTAGACTTGGCTCGTTGCGCCTCTTGTCAATTGACAGTGCTTCTCTCTGGCCGCTGTTTGATGGAAGGGTGTTGTAGGAAGTAGTTATATACAAATAATGACGGAATCCGTGTCGGCTACGCGACGTTCCGGCTGCTGTAGGCTGAGTGAGGTGCGGCGTTATCCGCAATTCGCCATGTCGTCGTCGCGGTCGCCAAACTAGCGCGTCGGATCGCCGCCATCCGACGTTTGCCACGCGCGAGGCGAGTGCATGGCGGCAAAGGGAGGGGAGGCCTGGCTGGTGTCAAAAGAGTCAATTCAAACTTCCTTACCGCAACCCTGGGCTACCGTGCCCGGCATCCGATGAGCGTGGCGGCGAATGAACGTCTACCCGCAAGCACCTCAACCGAAGTCTTGGGACGGCGCACGGCAACCTTACAGTAGCGTGGACTCTATCCGATAGTTCGAGGCAAGGAACGCAGGAATGCCGGTGTTTGCATACCTCATCGCGGATGAGCTGCCGTGATGTGTGTAAGTGGCGATTGTGTGCAGAATGCAGCGCGGGAAGTTGGCCTTTCAGAGAAGGTGTTAATATGAATCCGGCGGCCGTTTGCTCGCCAGCGACGACTTCATATTCTGCGGCCCTGCCAAATTCATAGCCCGGTATCCAGTCTCACGCGCGGCTCCACGTCCACTTACATAGCTGTATAAGTTCGTTGTGTCTATTCACTGACGCATCACGGCACCATGCACCGCTCACTGGCCCTCCTCGCGGTCTGTCTCGTTCCCTTGAGCGTGGCAGCACCTTTGGAGAAGAGAAGCGACTTCGCCCCGCCCCCCAACGGCGACATTGACATTCTCAACTATGCCCTGACTTTGGAGTATCTCGAGCGCAAGTTCTACCAGGAGGGTCTGCAGAACTACACCCAGAATGACTTTACAGCTGCGGGCTTCTCTCAAGACTTCTACACTAATCTTCAGAAGGTGTACAGCGATGAGATGGTGAGCATTCTGCGTGTCTTCCTCCGGGAGAATCCACCAATATTGATAAGTATACAGACTCACGTCACCTTCCTGTCGACCGCCCTCGGGGCTAAGGCTGTCGCCGAGCCGACCTTTGCCTTCCCTGTCAAGGACGCCAAGTCCTTCATCGGCCTCGCCAGTGTCCTTGAGGGCGTCGGCGTCTCAGCCTACCTTGGTGCTGCTGCCGTCATCGCCAATAAGACTTATCTTACGGCCGCCGGCTCAATCCTGACTGTTGAGGCGCGCCATGCCTCGTACATCCGCGCGGCTCTTGGCGAGAAGCCTTTCCCGAATCCGTTTGACACGCCTCTTGACTTCAACCAAGTGTTCTCTATGGCGGCCCAGTTCATCACCGCTCTTCCCGCGGGCACCACCCTGCCCTTCATGGCGTTTCCACCACTCATGGCTACGCCGGCCACCGGGACCTGCGGCCAGACGACTATTACTTTTGCGGGAGCTTACGCACAAGCCTTGCAGAGTGGCAAGGTCACCCAGAATACCAAAGTGTACGCTGTCTTCTATTCAGGCCTACAGACCTACTACGTCCCCGTCGGGGCCAACGGATGCACTGACGTGAGTCAATTGTGATTTGTATTCGTGTCCATGTGCCTGCTAATGATCATATAGTACACTGCCACGATTCCCGGTGCCAACTTTGCCATGGCTGGAGAGCCCGCGCCAGCTGGCCAGGTCTATGTCACTCTCAACACCGCCGACGGGCAGAATGCCAAGGCCAACGACGAGAATACCATTGCCGGAGTTGGCCTCATAGAGGTTACTTGCTAAAATGAGAGGGGTCAAGGTTGAAATTGCAGGAATGTTTGGGCCACTTATGCCGCTTGTAAATTGACTGCACGCCATCACGCGGACGGTGTAATGATGCTAGGCTGCGCGCTGAAAAGTTGCTGGAGCTGGCTGGCGTTTTCGTCCTTACTACGTCTGTCATTCACCGTAAAAATTGACTTGGTCTCTTACTCCGTCTTCTTGAGGGGCTTGAGCGGCTTGTGTGATTCCCTGAGGGCTTCATTGTAGCCATTGATGTTGGCGTAGGTCCACTTGAGGACGCTTGATGACACCGTGACGAGTGCTGCCGCGAAGACGAACAACAGGACGCGCTGTGTCGTGGACAGTAGTCCAAACAGAGGATATGGATACCTTGCGAGGTTCAGTTGACTACGTTTGCGGGAGCACTTCGTGGCGAGATCACTTACCAGCCGTTCTTGGAGAAGCAAAGTTCTACCCAGTACCAGTAGCCAAAAGCCAGGGCCGTGCTCAAGGCCATGGTTCCATAAGCAGGAACCGTCCAAGGGGGACTCAGCAAAACCAGGTCCAACGTCAGGAATACCACGGGAGCCAGATGGAACCCAACGTCCTCCAGCCATGGCAGCTCAAGGCCGTCCTGGACGAGCAGCTCAGGGTCGATGGCGCGGATGCCCCAGTACAGCGCCGAGATGACAGCCGCCAGCGGCGTGGCGACGACCGAGACTACGTTTTTGGCAGCAAAAAGGCCGCTGCTGCGGGTGACGTCGGCCAGCGCGCCAAGCGTAAAGGAGACGAGCGCCGCAGCGAGCCCGATGATGGTGAGGAACTGAAAGTGCCAGCCGTAGGCGTGCGCCAGTGGCGTGTCCCATATCGTCAGGAAGTAGAAGTTGTAGCCGAAAGAGGCGATGCCCAGCAGGTGCAGCAGCAGCGAGAACGAGGGCGCTGGGCTCGCCAGACGCTGAAGGCGATGCTGGGCCATGGCAATGCTTGGACGAGGACAACGATGGTGGGCGTGCTGAGCTGGAAGAGGAGGCGGTTCAAGAGTTGTCCGACGACCGCCTTGTGGGAACCCCAGGACTGTCATGACTCCACGAGGCCCATTGCAGGGGAGTTGGCCCCTGTAGGCGCTACAGGGTGCATACCCCAGGCTAGGTGCTACCTTGACGGGCCTACGGCTCCAGCCATCAACGAAGGGAAGGCAACTTGGGGTACCTTGCCGGGTCGATATGGCCCTGTACAGTATACCTTAATGTAGCAATCTAAAGCACCGACCGATGGAGGAGAGGAAACCTGGGGTTAAGGAATGGATTTTACTTTCTTAACATTGGGGAAGCTCATGGGCTGCGGCAAGCTCCAGTAGCCACACGTGGGGTAGTACCTAAACCCCCTGGACCTTTACCGTTCCCCATGCATCTCCAGGCTGAAAATTCCCAGCTCCAAATCCAGACCAACATTCCGCTTCCTCGCACCCACCACGTTTCCCGTGTAACCGACACGTGTAAAAACTTGCTCATTCTCGAGCGCAGCAGCAGCCGCAGCTCCATAACAGAGAACCACGCCGCCGCAATGGCAGACTCCGCGGTGGACGACGACAATCGCTCGCAGAAGCGCAGCCACGCCCAGTTCGCAGACCAAGATGGCGCAGGTACGTTTGCGCCGGCCCACGGTGACGAGGCGACGCGGGTCCTGACATAGCTTTAGATTCCTCGTCGGACGACGACATGGGCCCTCAGCTGCCCTCCGAAGCCCCCAAGAAGAAGCGCCGCGTCCTCCCCTACGAGAAGCTCTACGTCGCCGCCCTGCCCCGATCCGCACGCTACTCGCGGTCGCTCATGCACAAGGAGCAGCTACTCTCTGCAACCTGGACTCCGCTGACCGACTTCCTCATCACCTCGTCGGTCGATGGCGTCGTCAAGTTCTGGAAGAAGATTGCCGAGGGCATCGAGTTCGTCAAACAGTTCCAAGCCCACAATGGTGAGATCACGTCCGTCTCCATCAGCCAGGATGGCCGCAACTTCGCCACGGCCGGTGCCGACGAAACCATCAAGATCTTCGACGTCGTCACGTTTGACCTGCTGTCTGTCCTCTCTCTTGACTACGCGCCCAAATGCGTCTGTTGGGTCCACCAGAAGGGCGCTTCGTTCCCGCAACTAGCCGTCTCCGAAGCCGCCAAGCCGCTGATACACGTTTACGATGGACGCGGCCAACGCGAGGAGCCGATACACACCATCAAGGGCCTACATCGGAGCCCGGTGCATCTCATGGTCTTCAACGACGTCTATGACTGTGCTGTCTCGGCAGATGAGAACGGCATGGTCGAGTACTGGCGCCCGAGCGGAACGTACGAGAAGCCGGACAACGTCTTCGAGTACAAGAGCTCTACCAACCTGTTCGACTTCAAAAAGGCCAAGACGGCCCCGTCCTCTCTCACAGTATCGCCAAACGGCAAGAGCCTCGCGACCTTCTCGTTTCCCGACCGGAAGATACGCATATTCGACTTTGCGACGGGAAAGCTGCAACGCACGTACGATGAGTCGCTGCAGGCCATCGAGGAGATGCAGCAAGCCGGCGCGGCGTCGCAGAAGCTCGACAACGTCGAATTTGGACGGCGCCTGGCTCAGGAACGGGAGCTCGAGACCCAGACGTTGCGCAGCAAGGCCAACATCATCTTTGACGAGTCGGGCAACTTCATCATGTACGGCTCCATGGTCGGGATCAAGGTGCTCAACACGTACACGAACCAGGTCGTCAAGGTCTACGGGCGGGACGAGAACTTTCGCGCTGTCAGTCTCTCGCTGTACCAAGGCCAACCCCAGAAGAAGGGCATCGTGTCGGTGGAGATGGGCGCATCGAGCAATCCGCTGCTGCAGGAATCCGAGGCGCGCGACCCGGTACTGGTTGCGACGGGCGTGGGCAAGGCGCGCTTCTACATGTTCACCAACGAAGAAGACATCTCCAAGTCGACCCGAGACGTCCAGAACGAGAGACCGACAACCCTGGGCGGGCCCAAGAAGGAGGGCAATGCAAGGCGAAAAGAGACAGGGGACGCTGCGGTCCTCCACACCACCTACGGCGACATCCACGTACGCCTCTTCCCCGATGCGGCACCGAAAGCCGTCGAAAATTTCGTCACGCACGCAAAGAGCGGCTACTACAACAACACCATCTTCCACCGCGTCATCCGCAAGTTCATGGTGCAGGGCGGCGACCCCCTCGGCGACGGCACCGGCGGCGAGAGCATCTGGGGCCGCGAGTTCGAGGACGAATTCAGCAGCCTCAAGCACGACCGGCCCTTTACCGTGAGCATGGCCAACGCGGGGCCCAACACCAATGGCAGTCAGTTTTTCATCACTACGGAGAAGACGGTAAGTGGTCACGCAACCCCCTGGCCTCATGCACCCCTGCGCGACGGAAACGCGAGGCTAATACGCTACCCTTGGCTTGGGTCATGCAGCCATGGCTCGACGGCAAACACACAATCTTTGGGCGAGCCACCCAAGGCTTTGACGTTATCCACAAGATTGAAAATGCGCGGACGCACAAGGAGAAGCCCGAGGAGGACATCAAGATCCTCAACATTGATGTTGCGTAAGTAGGTATTTTAGCGTCGGGCAGAGCCGGTCAGCCGCAGCACCCAAGTGCCGGTTGGTGGTAATCATTTTTTTTTACCGACCCTCCCATTTCCCAGCCGGCTTTGCCCCTTCAGCCGCGGATAGCGAGACAGGGCTCCTCCCCCCGTCACTTGGGGCTACCGCACTGGGCCTCGCGAGTCTCAACCTGCTATTGGCAGCCCCAGCCCGTTGGATCGGGACTCGGTGCGTCGGCCATCAGCTACGAGGAAATGGGGCCAGCCGCCGTGTGTAGACCGATCGGACGGGCTCCGTGACCCGCGCCTAGCTGAGAGGGGACCCCCTTGCAAGTGCAAGCAGACGATTGTACACCATCTCGAGGTCGGCAGGGTCGTCGTCGAAGGCAGCCTGTATAAGAGGACGTATATGAATCAATATTCCCGCCATTGGGCGTGACGAGCATCGCTGCCCTGTTCCCATCTGCTTCTTGGCGCGCCCGCAGGACCCAGCCCCATGGATCGGATCCGTAATTCGTTTCTCTCTTATACAGCAGCCGGCCGTCACTCTTTGTACTTCAAGAGGTAACCTCAAGCCGCGGAGCATACTTGCTTCGCGCAGCACCGTCCATCTCCCAGCAAGCAACTCGTCGTTTCAACGTCGCGGTGATTCCCGTCGCGCACGAGGCGTGACCGCAGAATGCCGCGACCCAACCCACCTGGCGCGTCAGAGCGAAAACGTCGAAGCCGAAAGGGATGCTGGTGAGTCACCGTCTTTCTCGTTGAGTTCGGAACGTCGGCGTGGCAGGACGTGGGGACTAACAAAGCCTCGCAGGCCGTGTAAATCACGCAAGGTCAAATGCGGAGAAGAGCACCCAGCGTGCAACAAGTAGGACGCATCGTAAGGCCTCCACCCGGGGATTGCTGCTAACGCCCAAAATTCGTGCAGCTGCCTCAAGACAGGCGATGTCTGTGATTACAGTATCCGCCTGAACTGGGAAGGCCGCCGCACGAAGCGCTCGTTTCCACGTGCAAATGGCGTTGGAAGGTCGCGGCAGCCGATAAAGCAGGATCAATGGATTAACACGTTCGCCAACGAGACGCCGCAGTCGGCCGGCGGGCTGATGCAGCTGTCGGGCGCAAAGGCGTCTCGAGAGGCGGACTCTCCCCACCTCTCTTCCAGGAGCAAGGAGCGGGGTCTGATGCGCGAGGAGCTCACCATTGTCGACGAGGCTCCTGCCAAGAGACTTCTCGATGATCTGCAAGGCGTTGGATTCATCGGCGGCTCACCGCGGCACGCGCCCCAGGCAGTGTCACTTGGCCTGCATGCACGCCACAATAAGACCAAGTCCTTCACCGAGCTCTACGAACTTGACCTCGGTGAGGCGCGCCCCTCGTCGAGCCCCTGCCTGGCTCACAAGACCTCGTCCCCGGCCCTCTTCGATTCGCCCCTGACCCCTGCAGCTTCTTCGTACAGTGACGACTTCCTCTGGCAGCCGCACTGGCTGGAGAACAAGCCCTTGGGTTCGCCAGACTCAAGACTTTCTGTAAGCAGCGACGTCGTCGATGCGCACGACTTGTTGTCTTGGTATAGTCTTCCGGGATCGCTCCTGGGGGGAGAGGCCGAGCACAGGGACGGGGGCCGACGTTTTCTCGGATACGATCTGGGAAAGCGAGATGAAGACGTGGTCAGTAATGACGACGACAATGCCATCTCTCTCGTTCCCTCTGCGGGGTGTGAGCCCTTCAACTGGATTGCAAATACCGATGATATCTGTAGGGTGGCGCATGGCCGCGTCAATGCCGGTCAGGAAGGCGGCTACTATGACCAGGCCGTCTCCATCCTCATCCCGTGGGAGCTGGAATCACTACCAGACCAGTAAGCATGCGAGCGGCTGCCACAAAGACGGGGCATTAACCAAGCGTGCGCCTTTAGGCTGAGGAACAACAAGATGAACTTGCTGGTAAGCCCATCCTCAACGCCAAGGTGCCCAGATCATTGGCTGACAGCTCACGCACACAGTACTTTGTGAGTGGCAGCGAGTATCAATTCCCGGGCCGTCATGTTGACCATGTACCTGCAGCATCATTTCATTGATCATACCGCCAAAGGTATGTTGCTGCTGCACTCGATGACTTATGCCATGACGGTTGGTAACATTGTTGAGCAGTTCTCGTGCCGTACCATGAGCAGGAGTCAAATCCGATGAGCAGGACTCTGCCACGAATGGCTCTTTACAACGATGGGCTGTTGAGTCTCATCCTTGCCTACTCGGGTATGGTCTCGTGCCCTCGCAAGCACAATTCGAAGAGCTTCTGCTGACCCTAGAAGCGGCACACCGGGCACAGGCCATGCAGTCCAGTATGCCGGAAATGCGCATGGCTCAGTGGGCACAAGCCGTCTTTTCTACGCTTAGAGAGGGGCTGGTTGATAAGCAGCAACCGCTATCCAACATGACATTGACCATGTCGATCATGTTGGTGTCCCTGGAGATTGTATCGCCAGGAGCCCTGGGCCACGGCATCTCATGGCGCCAGCACCTTAAGCAGGCCGGCGAGCTCATGGCGAGACGACTGGAAGATTTGAACATGGGACGGTTCGACCACCGGCACGACGAAGAGTGTCTGTTCATTCGCAGCTGGCTCGCCAACCTGAACGTGTTGGGCACACTCAGTCCAGCTCCAAGAGACGACACTGCCATTCGCGTCCATCCACTGAACATGGATGTCTTGATAAAAGACATGGACGAGGTCGACTGCATCATGGGGTTCTCGGCAAGATGCGCCCGGCTTCTGAATCACGTTGCGGGCATGGCGAAGCTGTGCGACAGGGAACGGATAGGCCCCAATCACCAAGTGCTGTCCGGCTGGATTCCTCGCCCAAAGACGGTCGAGCTCGCCCTATCCCTCGAGCAGCAGCTCTTGGAAAGCATGAAGCAGTCGTCGCGGCCGTGCTTGCATGTGCGCATGGGCAACATACAAATGCGAGACCTGGCCGAGATGGCAGCCACCAACGAGGCGTTTCACTGGGCTGGGATTGTCCATCTCCATCGTCGGGTTCTGGGTAAAGACTCGAGCCACGCCGACGTCCAGGGGCCGGTGCAGCAAATCATGCAGTGCTTGGAGCAGACCCGGATCGGCGGCAACGCCGAGCCGGGCTTGCTTTTTCCGATGTTCACCGCGGGATGCGAGACGGCCGACATGACGCATCGGGCCAAGATATTGGCCAGGATCAAGAGCGCTGAGACGAGCGGCATGGCGCAGGTTCGTAGAGGTGGCCGTACTTCACGTCTTCTCCTTGCGGTCGCTAATCCGGACATAGGTACACCAGGCGCGGCAATTAATGGAAAAGGTGTGGGCGAGCGGCTGCCCATGGGAAACAATGATCAAGGACGAGTTCATCGGGTAGGGTCGCGTAGTCGGCAAAGTACACGCTGTCGCATTCCGTAGGGGGTAGCCGATGACCGGCTGGTTGTGTAACACAGGTAACATACCTTTCGTACATGGCGAGGTCCGCCCAGCATGTTTCGGCACTGCATTGTGCGGTATGTGCAGAGCAAGGCATTTGCATCGAAGCCAGGACGCTTCGCACGGAGTTGTCGACTGGGCCCGTCAAAGCCACATCGCGTCGAATCGCCCTCGCCGACGGCCCGCTCTGTGGGCCAGACGACGGTGACGCAACCGCTGCGAGGTCCCACCGCGTTGCAGCGAGCGAGGGCTAGCTGCCGTCGAGGTTATTAGTCGAGATTAGCCTCATGGGCCTGGCGTGCTGATGCGAGAGAAAGGATGGTGGGGGTGCCGCCGCCGTGGCCAATGGTCGCGGCGCCATTCAGCAGCCCGCCCCTCAGGCATCGACTCATGCGCCAGAGCTCCAGCGCCGACGCCGGCGTCGTTATAATTTTTGGACGTCAGAACAATCTTCCCACACGTCACCGTATATTTCCCAGGCTTGTTTTGGCATCCCCTACATCCTCCGGCGAGCCAATTCATCTTTGCACTCTGTTTTCTCGTAATCGCCTGTCCCCCTGCCCTTTCATTCACAATGTCGGTAAGTAAAAGACCCCGCCAGAGCCTGAGGTGGGGTGACTCACGAAGCCGCAGTTCTTCATTGAAAATAAAAATGTCGGGAACAAGCAGGACTCTGAAGATTGGAGAAGTAAGTGCGCCAGTGTCTTCCCATATGGCCTGGCTAACGGCGTCCAGTTCGCGGCTACAACCCTTTGACATCCCCGGACCTGCTCCAGCACGAAATCGCCCAGACGCCCGAGTCTAAAAAGACGGTGATCGAGTCGCGCGATGAGGTCGTCTCCGTCGTCAACGACACCGACAGCAAGGGGCGCCTGCTCGTTGTGGTTGGGCCCTGCTCCATCCACGACCCCGAGGCTGCCCTCCGCTACTGCGACTTGCTGCTCACAGCCAAGGAGAAGCACAAGGACGAGCTGCTCATCGTCATGCGCTCGTACCTCGAGAAGCCGCGCACCACCGTTGGCTGGAAGGGCCTCATCAACGATCCGGAAATCGACGGCAGCTTCCAGATCAACAAGGGACTGCGCCTAGCCCGCCAGCTCTTCGTCGACCTCACCGCCAAGGGCATGCCCATCGCCAGCGAGATGCTCGACACCATCTCCCCCCAGTTCCTGGCCGACTTGCTGTCCGTCGGCGCCATTGGTGCGCGCACCACCGAGAGCCAGCTGCACCGTGAACTGGCCAGCGGCCTGAGCTTCCCCGTCGGTTTCAAGAACGGCACTGACGGCTCGCTCGGCGTTGCCATTGATGCCATTGGCGCCGTCAAGCACCCCCACCACTTCCTGTCCGTCACCAAGCCTGGCGTCGTCGCCATTGTCGGCACGACGGGCAACGAGGACTGCTTCGTCATCCTGCGCGGCGGCACCAAGGGCACCAACTACGACGCCGAGAGCATCGCCGAGGCCAAGGCGGCTCTGGAGAAGAAGGGCCTGCGCCAGAGGCTCATGGTGGACTGCAGCCACGGCAACTCCCTCAAAAACCACAAGAACCAGCCCAAGGTCGCCGCCACCCTGGCCGAGCAGATCGCCAAGGGTGAGACAGCCATCATGGGCGTCATGATTGAGAGCAACATCAACGAAGGTATGTCAATGCCCTGGTCTCCACCCCATCGCTTCAATGCTAATGCTTCTCAACAGGCGCCCAAAAGGTCCCAGAGGAGGGCAAATCCGGTCTCAAGTACGGCGTCAGCATCACAGACGCCTGCATCAACTGGGAAGACACGGAATCAGTGCTCGACACGCTCGCCGACGCCGTCAAGCAGAGACGCAAGGTCCTGGGCGCCAATGGTCTCCCTTAGGCTTGGGTGCGGGCTGTTTTCTCTTCCAAAAAAGCGACAATACCGGCTTGAATTTGCGCCAAATATTTTCCACAAAAACGGACAGAGCTTTTCTGACGAGGCTTGGAGTTGCGAGGTACTCAAAATGTCATTTAGTGATGCCACGGTTAGAGAAACGAATTTCAACTCATGATTTTGGCTACCATGAAATTGTGTCAAAAGAAGCTTTTAAACTTCAAAGTCCTAGGCCGAGCACGGTTTTTATTCTCTTGGGCTGCGAATCATAGGCAACTTTCAGGGAGTGCCTCCTAACAGTCAAGTCAACGTAACCCCCATGGAGAGCCAAGCTCGTCATCCATTCACATGTACTCCGAATCACCGGAGTGTCAGAGGGGCCGGGTTGCAGACGCTATTCTCATGCCCGCACGTCTACTTTCTGACCTACAAAGCTTTCGCGTGGCGCTGGGTCTACTGAAGCCGCAAATCTTGTTGCCCCTGCCGCCAGGGCGCTCGTCAATAAGATGCTCTAAAGGGCCTGCGTTCAGTACATACGAGCACACTTGATGCCGCGGCGTCCTGAGTATCAATCCGACCGGTGATGCCGGTCGGTGCTTGTTGAGTTATTTAGAGCCATATTGAAAGCCCCTAAAAGAGCTCGCCCAATGCTAGACGAATTCAAGGAACATGTGCTCGGTGCAATCTGGCCCGGGAGTGGTAAAACCCCCTGGAGCATTTTGGAGAATAGCTACATACTGTATTTCGCACTGTAAGAGTCAGTGCTTTCATTGCGCTAAACCGAGATAGCGCGAAGCGCAATATTCACACTGTACGTCGCTGATGCTCCCCTTGCGATGCTGCGGCCAATTTTTGGCCTGCAAGTCGCAACTCGGAACGGTCCTTCACGTCAACCTTCTCGACTCCGCCCCATCACCCATCTTCGCGCTTCATGGCCACCATACCACGGTGAACCTCTTCTTCATCAGGCTCTCTGCTTCCGGCCACGGCATTCGACGACGAATCCTTTACGTGTCCTCCAACGTCGCGACTGGCCGAGACGCGCAACAATGCCGCGCCACTACTCCCCTCCCGACTCGCCGCTGTCATCCATGGTCTCGGAGGAGCCGTACGAGGAGGACGCCCACGAAGATGACGAGGAGACATCCCTCCGCCCTGTAAAGCGGCAAAAGGTTGAAGCCGGGTCGACAACGTCGTCGGCTGTCGTCCCGGATGCCGAGCCTGAGACCGTCCCGGAGCCAGATCCCCTTGAGGGCATGTCCGACGTCTCGTCCGACACGTCGGGCGACATTCCGAGCTCACCAATCAATGCGCGGCTCGACGAGGAGGACTTTCAGGATCAGGTGACAGTTTGCGACTGGGACGGCTGCCCAGCTGGCGACCAGCGAAACATGGACAAGCTGGTCGAGCATATCCACAACTCGCACATTGAGAACCGGCAAAAGAAGTACACGTGCGAGTGGAAGAGCTGCAGCCGCAAGGGCCTCCCCCATGCCAGTGGATATGCCCTCAAGGCGCATATGCGGAGCCACACGAGGGAGAAGCCGTTCTATTGCTACCTGCCTGGTACAACTCGAATCCCCGCAGCCCGTGGACGGCTTTGACAATACTGATGCCTGTACAGAATGTGACCGATCTTTCACAAGATCCGATGCTCTCGCTAAGCATATGCGAACCGTTCACGAAACCGAGGCCCTTCGCCCCTCCGACCCCGTGCCAAAGTCGATGCAGTCTGGGCCGACGAGCAAGGCGAGCAAGCTGAAAATCATAATCAAGACGCCGCAAGCTCACGGTACTGGCGGAGAAGACGGTACAGACGGGTCGGTCAATGGCGAAGATTCCAACTCCGATTTCTTCACGGCACTCACGAGCGAGCTATTCAGCGCCGAGGAGCTGGCCTATCCAGTGGACAAGCTGTATCGCAAGTGCTACTGGGAGTCAAAGTGGGCCGAGGAAATCGGCGACTCGCTCAAAAAGGAGTGCAAGGAACTAGAGGAGATGTACTACAAGGAGTGGTTGGAAAAGGAGGTGTTGCTGTCGCAGGTCATCAAGAGCGAAGTGGACTGGCATGAGCGGCGTCAGGCCGTCCTCGCAGGTGCAGCTGACGTCAAGTTGCCGGGCGTCGCGGAGGGCAAGACTGGTGAGCAAGCCAATGGCGTCCACGGGGGAAGCGGCGCTGCGAAGGTGGCGACTACGAAAGCCTAGATGGCTCCAGCATTGCTTTGCGGTGTCGAGGCATTGTCGAAAGCAGACAAGAGAATGGCAGTACGGGGAGTCTTGGAAGAAATGCGGGCGAGGGTACTATGGGAGTTTGCGGAGTTTGGCCTTGTACAACTGGAGCCAGGGGGAGCATCCACTGAGTTTGTTATTATTATTTGGTATGGCTTTATTAGATTTCCTGCCATGGGTCGCTATCCATTTACACGTCGTACTTCTAAGTGGCAGCAGATTGGCTTGAGCGCGTGGCTCGCTGCGTTGCAGTCGTGACGCTTTAGGTAGTTATGGAGTTACTGGTTGGTACCACGGCACCTACCCTATACCTCGATCTGCGTTGTTCGGCGGCCACGCCACCACAACGGCGCCGATTTCGCTGGCGTGGGGCGACTTGGGTCAGCCATTTCTAATCCTCGACTTTTTATTGCTTCAGCTGCGCAACACTGTCTCCCCTCAGCACACTACGACGCCCGTTCAAATACGCCGTCACAGCCTGATCCAATCTCCAGACTTCTCAACCCTTGCAAGCAAGTTTTGTATGAGGCGCGACGACTCAGAGTACGGAGTACTCGATCCCCACATCGTGGCGAACATTGCGAACGGCAGCAACCAAGCCTAGGCACCGTTGCGGCCTCAACTCAGAAAGAGCCAGACGCCGCCTCGCCCGCCGGCGAGGCTCCCCAGGCAGCACCATGAGTGCCATCCTCTCCGTCGACGACCTCAACGACTTCATTTCCCCCGGCGTCGCCTGCATTAAGCCCATCGAAACCCTGCCCGCCGCCGACCCAGCCCCGCAATCCAATGAGACTGAAGTCATCCTCGACGGCACGCCGCAAGCCGCCGCTGCCGGCAGCAACCCGGCGCAAATATCTTTGACCGACTGCCTCGCGTGCTCTGGCTGCGTCACCTCCGCCGAGGCCGTTCTCGTCAGCCTCCAGAGCCATGCCGAAGTTCTGTCAACGCTCGACGCTTCGCCGGCCCTGCGCGTCGTGGGGCCCGATGCCGCCGGTCGCTTCGCGGTGGAGGGGCTGGAGAATGAGGATGCGAAGCTATTTGTCGCCAGCGTGAGCCCGCAGTCGAGGGCAAACCTGGCGGCTGCGTGTGGGAAACATGTGTCGGAGCGCGATGCCGGCCGCATGATTGAGAACCTCCTGCGAGGGCCCGCGGGACTGGCCAAGGGGGGCAAGTGGCATAACAAGTTCGCCTGGGTGGTGGACACCAATGTGGCGAGGGAGGCGACTCTCGTCCTCGGCGCGGATGAAGTGCTCGGCACCTCAAGAACCACACTGCCCGCTCCGTCACAGCCGATCCTGGCCTCGGCTTGCCCTGGCTGGGTGTGTTACGCCGAAAAGACACATCCTCATGTTCTCCCCCACATATCCCGGGTCAAGTCACCGCAAGCCCTGATGGGGACAATGCTGAAGACGACCTTGAGCCGGAAGCTGGGCATCCCGCCGGGCAGAATATGGCATCTGGCTGTGATGCCGTGCTTCGACAAGAAGCTTGAGGCCAGTCGGGAGGAACTCACGGATGAGGTCTGGGCCGGCACGGGGCTGCCAGGCCGCGGCGTCCGGGACGTCGACTGTGTCATCACAAGCAAAGAGATCCTCATGCTCGCCGAATCGAGAGAACTTAATTTCCTTGATATGCCCAGGGACCAAATCTCTACCCCTCAACCAGAGCCGTTTCCAGACTCAAGGCTACACGACTTCCTCTTTCCCCAGCAGGGAACCCGGAACCCTCCCCGCGCCGCTGGCTCTTCGGGCGGGCCCCTATACCATATCCTGCAGAGCCGAGCCGCTCAGATCCCTGGCTCTGACATCCAAATGAACCGCGGCCGCAACGCCGACGTCGTCGAGTATCTCGTCACCCTCAACGGTGAGCCTGTATTCAAGGCTGCGCGGTATTATGGCTTCAGGAATATCCAAAACTTGGTCAGGAAACTGAAGCCTGCTCGGCCGTCCCGCATGCCCGGCGGAAAGCCTTTTGGAAGCGCCCGGCGGCCCGCAGGCAAGCCAGGCTCTCTCGAGTATGGTTATGTCGAGGTCATGGCGTGTCCCGGCGGCTGCACCAATGGCGGCGGGCAAATAAAAGTCGATGACCCCATCGTCGTTGAGCGCAAGAAGTTCGTTGGGAAGCCAGGTCCACAGGAGCAGAAGGACTGGCTGGCGGAGGTCGACGAGGCATACTACTCTGGCGACGAGAGAGAGCGGGAGGTTAGCGGGAGCTGCGGAGATGTTGTTGGCGGCATCTCTCGATCGTATATTCATGATACCCTGGCGCACTGGTCCGATATCACGGGCATAGGTATAGATAGATTGGCATTCACGAGCTATCGTGAGGTGATTAGCGATGTTGGAAAGGATAAGGCCACTGATGCCGAAAAGGTGGTACAGCTGGCCGGCAAGATTGGGGGCGGATGGTAGTTTAGTAGTTGAAATGAGCATCAGCTGCCTCTGGCGCCGCGGCGTGTAAAGCCCATGCCTCCTCGTCCGCTGCCATCTGGTCCTCTCGGTGCCCGAATTGGTTGTTGGGGCTCGTCTCTGGGCTGTGGACTCGTCGTCGGGGAGGAACCCTGGGCTCCTCGTCGTTGGGCCAGGGAATCCGGCTTGGATGAATAACCTGGGTCGAAGAGCTCTCGTGCAGGGCCATTTTGGTTGGTCTGTCGCCGAATGTCAGGCTGCTGACGGTTCGCGTCAAAGTCTCTCCTCTGCCCGCCTCCACGACCGCGGCCACGGCCCTGCGCAGAGTGGCGGCTTTCGGAGCGAGGCGGCGTCACCGTTCCAGGTGACGAGCCGCCGGACGACGGCGCAGACTCGCCGAAGATCTTGGCTCGCGCCTCATCGTAGCGGCGTTGCTTCTCCTCGCGGTCCCTCTTCTGCTTCGCCCGGATCTCCTCAGGGCTCAGAGGCACTTCTTTCTTGTCCTGGTCGTCGGCGTCATCGAGCGTGAGCTGCGACAGGCCAGTGACAGGGTCCTTCTTGGCAACGACGGGTTTGCGGCTCAGGACCTTGACCTGCGGCTTGAAGTTGGACGTGAGGGGCACATTGTTGTTGGCCTCGAGGTAATGGAAGGTCTGGGGGGTAGCGTCGCTGAGAGACAGATCAAGACTACATGTCAGCACCACTGTGGTTTTCCGGCAGCTGCGGTGATCTTACGCAGACTCCCATAACCGGCGATTTGTCTCGGCATGCCGTGTCAGGCGCTCCGACCTGGTGAGAGGCACCTGTGCTGCGGGATCCTCGCTCGGCTGCTGTGCGTCTTTCAGTGCGGCGTTGTCGGCCTGTGTCTCCCAGTCGTCCTCCCACGCATCAGGCACTGCCGCGGCCGCCTTCTTCATCGTGGGCTGAGGAGACGAGTGTCGGAGGAAAAGGTGGTGTTTTCCGACGGCACGAAGCCGACGCGTCTCAGAGGATCTTGTCGGGCGGTCGCGTGTGCAACGTCGGCGCTCGGCGGGAGCAGGCAAGGTGTCTGCGCATAAGGTAGGAAGCCAAGCTGTCTGGTGGAGGATTCCATGGAGGATTCCGTGGATGATGATGTCCTGTCCTGCGCGAGTGGCCGCAGCTGCACGTTTTCCATTTCGTGGGGCTTCGACCACCGTGGCTGAGGCCCGCTGGATGAGGGCGTTTTGGGGTACTCTGCAGCCCTGAAAGGGGTACTTCAACTGCACTACCAAAGCAGCGGCGCGACAAAGTCCCGCTTGCGCCCTTGTAGGTACATCAGATCCCTGGGCAACAAGCAGGGGTCGGATGGCGGGGTGAGCGGCTGTGGCGGGGCTTCTCGGACCTGCTGACGGCTGCTGCCGCGCATCAAGACGGAGGCGAAATCTTGCTTGACCTTCTTGCTCTCGTCGACAACGCACTCATGGAGGGTCTGTGAAAACCAGCCAAGGCTTTTCGGCATATCGTACCCGGCTCACGCGCATCGCCCTTCGCTTACACGACCCTGCACTTCCCGCTGATGGCTGCTGACCCTCGCGCATCTCAGATGGAGGTTGTTGAGCCCACCACCCCAGCGGGAAGCGCCGGCGGCGCCTCCAGAAAGACCAAGGACGATCTTGACTGGAGGATGTCGAGGCTTGCAGACCAAAGCTTCAACATCAGTATGCGCCCCGCCCTTTGCCCTCGTGGCACCCTTGCTGACGGCCGTCGTAGAAAGGTACCCGGATCCCCTGGCGCCGCGGCAGGGCATCGACCCTCAGTTCTATCCCAAAGGAGTGACGCTGGAGATGGAGAAGAAGTGGCTGGCTAGGATCCAGGCATTGAAAGATGAGGTTGCCTAATTAGCTCATACATCCCCTGTAGCAATGCTGGAGCAACGCGGCATTGGGGAGGCTTAAGGTGTTCTTGTTCACACTGATACACGTGTTTAATATGAGTAGCCTGCACCACACGGTTTGTCGCATCTTCTCCCGCGATTATTGATTTTTCAGATAAATCAGACAAATAATGGGCTCTTGAAATGAGTAATTCACCGATTTTCACAAATGTTTGCAAGTCGCCATACGGTGTGGCCCGGAGGGTGGCCGCCATACAGCGACGGCGCAGTGATATTTGGACTGGATGCCACAGTACGGAATACTTATGCTTTTACCGAATGAAAATCTCATCAACGTTCAGCTAGTCATTATTGTCAAGTAAAGTTCCCGGGATGAAAGCAGGCACCAGGTAACCGGTGTTGCGTAGCACGAGACGGAAGCCTGCTCGATGACTGCGTGATGCATGCAACCGCTCTGCAGACGAGATGTCGGGAGGACCGAACGCCACAGCTGCACAGACAGACAGCCCATTTCCGGCCACGGAGCCGGCCGTAACACGGTGCGACGTCGCATCGTGTCGGCCACACCACCAGGCCGGCACGGGCGCGCATGGCGGGCTGAGGCTGAGCGCTGCCGTCGCTTGTGGTAACGCTCGTGTAAGTCCATGCATGCGGCCTACAATCAGGGTTGCGTAGCATGCGCCCGGCAGGCGTAGAAGCGTCATCGAAGCCTTGGCAGCTGAAACGTCTTGCAAATTGACCCAAGCTTACTGATATTGATCCGGCCGTTGCGGCAGAGCGCGGGCTTGGGCACGGGCGGCTCGTAATGTCATGGCGGCAACGCCAAGCAGGCGACTCGGGAACCCGGAATACGAACCAGCCAACGGAGGTCGGCAAGCGCAGCAGGCATTGCGGCTGGTCGGGCGTGCAAGCACCCAGGTATCCCAAGCACCGTTGCCGATGGCGTGTCCAAAAGCATGATAGGACATTTATACTTCCCGGGGGAGCACAAGCTACCCGTCTATCTGCCGCGACTGTTCAAAAGGACTACTCGCCAAGCGGTTCAACCGCGCTGATACTAGCGTTTTGCCTTTGGGAATAACTTGACTCCTAGTCTACAACTAAATCAATTCCAGTCCATGCACCTCGCCTTAAAGAATATTGACCTCAAAGTTGTCGTCGGCAAATCCATCGCATTTCAGTTCTGTGGTAGCTGGATCGCTAGTACGGCTTTATTAATAGCAGCTGCATTCCAATGCCGCACGTATCATTGGCTCGGCCGGAGCAGCTCGGATCGCTGCCGCCGCAACATGTCTCTCATTCCTTGACGAGCCTCAAAAGGCCGGCGTGTTTGATAGGCTGTGCGCTAAGACGTGTCATCCAGGATTTTGACCTGAACTTGCTTTCGTTGTCCTCTTCCGGTGCTGCGGCGGGGGCCGACACCAAGCATCGTACCTTAATATAAGCACATGGACCTGTAGCCGTTCGTATTTTCCCATGATGCAGGGTGGTACGGATGACGAAGTATATGTACCGAGTACGGAAGTAGATGCTCAGCCAATAGCTCCTTGTATCCCTCAAGGGATGGGTTACCTGTAACCGGCCGACGGCTGTGGTTGGCCGCGGCAACATCCTGAGTTGCTTTTCTTCTCGCAGCACTCAAAATTGAATGGGTTGGCGATATGGCCTGCTGCACCAATTGAGCGGCTACTGTGCACATTTTCTCGCGACAGAGTTCGGGGCCTGCACCGCTCGAAGCGTTTCAACACCGGATTTTGACAGACCAGATTCTCCTATTCTTCGTCCTAATGCGGGCGGACCATGTATACTGATGGGCCCTCACCTCAGCTTTTTCGAATTGCTATCAACAATTTCGGTCTCTCAGAAATACTTTTGACTGCACTTTTTACCTGGCGGAAAAGGCGGTTGCCCATGAGGATACTGTGAGACAATTGCCCAATCCAGATATCCGGGACTTCCCTGAGCCTCTCGCGCAGGCTATTGCGTCACCTCCAGCCATGTCTCACGCCGGCGTTATGACTTGCACTCGGGCCAACTTGATATATATCAAAGCCCTTGGCCAGCCCTTCTCTACTTTCGCAGTAGCCGAGCTCCAGTATTACCAAGCGGCAGGGGTCGATCATGATGGGCATTGGGCGAGCTACGATACAAGCGAATGGCTTTCGAAATTGGGCACTCCGATGATATCGCTCGACTGGCCAAGAAGATCGGACCAGAGGCAATTCAAGGGTCGCAGCAACGCCTGCACCCAACCCGCACAGAATGATCCATGATTCTACCATGTGACAATCCAGCATTTACCACGGCGATGCAGCATTCGGTCGTGTCTGAAATCGCTGATACAGACGCCTCCAAGGCCGTAACAGTGAGCAAGGAATACCTCGGTCTTCATGAGCTACACGTAAGGTCGTTGCGTCACAAATTGAACGCAACTTCGACCCTTTTCTTCCCTCCCCAGTAAGGAGCATGACTGAGAATGATGGTCTCGTTTCCGAGCAAGCTATTCTTCGTCTCAAGCTAAAGTGCCGGAGCGGAAACGGATCATACTTGCAAAGTGGCGCACCGCCCAGCGTGGCTTATGGCCAAGTTATTGACAATATCGCGGGGCTCCATGAGAGCGTCATCCCCCCTCACTGCGACTGGAATTGTCTGGAGATCGGCCAACCATTGAGTTAGCTGTTAGGGCTTACTTAGGGGCCGTCGTGGCCAAGGCCTATCTTGACGCAAGTTGGCTTGACTCGAGTGCCTTGAATCACCACGGTCCAATCGTCCTCGACGTTGAAGGATACTGGACTGCCTTGACGTGCGGAGAAAGGGGATCAGCGGTGGCTCCACGGCATAACACTGCCCGTCACGTCACTTCGCCGGGAAGGTAGCGGAGCCGGCGAGTGCCGGGTACTCGTAGATAGATGGATGGAGACAGGCAGCCTGAATGCTGCTCCCTTGCCAACCTAACTTAATGGAAGGGAGCTCCGGAGATTGCTATTGACTTCGCTTGGACGGGACAGGTAGCGCAGGGTTAATAATTAAATGACGAAAGCTTGTCACCGGCCGCGCACCGCAGCCTGCATGAGCGTGCATCGCAGACACCGAAAGGGGCCCTGATACGGGTCCAGAGTACCCAAGGTACGGAGTAGATATCTTGATCCCCGCATATGGCGCGCATGCGCAAGGTCGCGGCTCGGCGCCGCTGCAGCGACCTGTACCCGTACCTGTATCCAAGGCAAGGTACAGTACTCTCCCTGCCTCGTAGTCGAGGTACCTTGCCTTACAAATATAGTAGACACCTCTAGATGGCTGGAGCCCATATTTCTCAGCTTGACCAGCTTCTCGCCCCCCAGCCTGCCGAGCTTGCGCGAGGCGAGTTGCCTTCAACCGGACGCCCCCAGCGGTCCCAGCGCCCCCCCAGCGCCCCCAAAAAGCACGCCCTCTGCTGCACCGACTTCCCCAACCGCCGCGAGAGCTTGCTACCTTCATCACCAGCATCGATTCCAACCCTGACCGAAGCTTGCGATACGACCGACTCTCTGCTGGCTGCTCGACGACGGCGCCGCATTCGATCCTATTGTTCCGCCGCCATCAAGCTCCGACTCGAGATCCGCCTGACCCCGCGTGCTGTCCCGCCACAGGGCAACTGACTCCATCCGCCGCCATGTCGAGCACTGCTGAAGGCGCGCATGCGAACGCGGGCGGCGGTTTTGACCTTCTCCGACGAGCTACACAGGCGATGATGTCAAAGTACGTTGCGTTGTGTTTCCTACAGCTCTAAAAAAATCCCCCTCCATCCTTCTCCGCATCGAGCTCGCGGCTTGTGCCCGCATCGTCCGTCCGAAGTACATCAAGCATCATCTCGGCCAAGTGGGCTTGCAAAGAGCTGTTCCCCGTCACCTCGCTCTCCTCTTGGACCAAGGGGACCCATCCGAGCCGTTGGCTTTGCGCAGCGTCAAGTGGCGTCTCGCTGGGGCACTGCTCGTGTGCGGGAGCAGGCAGCGAACGGTTCGTTCGTCACCGCGAGTCAGCGTGTCATTCCGATCGCTAGCCCCTCACCCCGTCCCCCAGTGGCTTCCGCAGCGCCTTACTTGTAGCTGGGCCTCCGGTTGATCGGGAAGCACGGTTTGGCAGCTACACTTCGAATAGGTGCTTCAGGACTGGGCGCCTTGTCGTCGCCGAACCCCCACGGCGGCCGCCCCAAGGGATGCACAAGGCCTTCGCAGCGAGACTGGCGGAACGCTGCGATGCCAAGTTGCCTTGCCGGTGGACGCCGACCAACCAAGCGGTGCTTGTGTCTGGCACATGCCACGTCCACAGAGGTTACTTGGTTCCTGGCCCTTCGGCGAGGCCGTTGCGCGCGACAGCTTAGGCGGGCGGCATCGAACTCTGTTCAGCAGTCTCACACACACGGCGCCGCGGCGGAGGCTGACTCGGCGTGCTGACTCGAATCGCCCACGATGGCGCCATGGCAATCGGAGCTTGGGAGGAGATGCAACCACTGCAGCCGCGGCCTCTGCCAGCGCCTGCCGCGGGCCCAGCGCCGTGGTGCGGCGTCGACACCCCGCCGTGGCCTCCATCAAGCCTGCATCCCCACTCTTCCACATGGCCCCTACGGAGCAAATTCAGTCATCTCGTCATCTCCTTTGCGAGTTTGTCCGCTGTCGGATCTGCCCTCCCGAATTCCCACCCGGCCGGTCAAGCTTGCTCACTGAGCCCGACGGCGGCCTTTACCCGTGTTTTCCTCGTGCCTTTCTGCCTACGAGTACCCCCATCACGGTTCTACTAAGACTCTTCTCTTTGCCAACCCACCCCCCCTTCTCGTCCCTTGGCAAACCGCCATGAACTAGTCCTTTCACAGGACTCTGTCCGCCTCCCCCGCCGTCAAAGCTACCCGAAAATTCTTTTTGCATTTTTTTTTCATCTCCATTCCGCCTGCCGCAACAATGCAGGGTGTTGACAGATCCACTAGAACCGCTGCTACCGACGAGGATGGCGTGGACCACATCGGCACTGACACGCCGCGCTCCGGCATTGCCACCCCCCAGCCTGACCTCCAGGACAAACGCCTACCTGGAATTATGAGCTACTTTGGCCAGGTTCGTCAAGACCCTTCTGCGAGCGAGCCGCACTCGTCTGTCTTTCTGCGACCCGAAGGTGCACAACCCCTGGATCACGAGCAAGCCCGGCAGAGCCAGGCTGCTTCGTCCAAGGCCCAAGGTCTTGTGCAGAGCTCTTCGCGTTGCAGCAAGACTTCTCTTGATGCCCGCCCTCCCCTGCAGCTCGACGGCATTGGTCTCAGTCCCAAAGCTGCCCGGGAAGCACATCCGCCTTCTCATCCCTATCCAACCCCTCCCGCTTCACAATCATCATCTTCTGGGGGCTCCATGACACAAGACTCGAGCTTGTCGAGCGGCACGCCGCGTGCGGCTGTCTCGGCCGCCGCTCGCTCAGCCAAACTGTCACTGGAGCAAGGAAGTCGACCAGACTCCTCCACTACCCATGATGTGGTCCAAGACACCTGTTCCGAAGCTGAGACAGACACCGTCCAAGGCGGCCGTCCTGTCTCATCCCAGCATCGAGAACAATCTCCATCCACAGATCCACCTCCAAACGCTCCCTTTGCTGCCATGTCTACCAGGTGGTATTCATTTGAAGGACTCAAGGAGCTAACTCGTGGTGTGATATTCAAGAGCGGCTCATCCACCCCTACGAGAGCGCTGTCTGCTGCTCACTCGTCGCAATCAGACGGAAAGGATACGCCTGGACGAACGAGCAACGATGGGGCTGATACGAGTGGGACACAGACGCCGCGGAACACGACCACAACCGGCGCTGAAGCTCCGGCGCCAAAGGGGAAGCTGACTATTAAGATCCCCGAAGCAAGAGGGCTGCGTAAATGCCGGGACCCATACGTCGTTGTGGTCTTCCAGCGGAGCGAGCTTATATCTGCTGGTCCGAGACATTCCGAGGAGGACGACAATTTGAGCGCGCCGACATCCGCCTTTGGTGGCATTGGCGGCATCCCGATCCAGCGACAGGGGAGTGACTCCGGCCGCCCGGTGGCTATCCCCATGCGAAGCCGGCAGAGCAGCAACACCAGTATCACCGAATACAATACCTTCCGAAACCGAACATCTCGCGCCCCCTCTTCGAACCCAAAGTGGGACGCGGAGGCTGTATTGTATGCCAGCTGAAGCTTGCTTATGTTTGACGAGACAATGGCTAATTTCGAATAGTGATGTCGTTGAGTCGGATATGCTAGTGGATATTTCCGTGTACGATCATACGGCCACAGGCGAGGAGTTTCTGGGACAGGTTGACTTTCAAGCCTCGAGAGATACCGATGGTGACGTGAAGGGATGGTTTGCCTTGAAGGGCCACGCGGATACTGTTGCTGAAAATGCCCCCACGGGTGAGATATATGTCGAAGCCATCTACCAGCGGACCGAGAGGAAGCATTTCGGACCTAGCGACTTCGAAATCCTGAAGCTTATCGGCAAGGGAACGTTTGGCCAGGTTTACCAGGTCCGAAAGAGAGATACTCGACGCATCTACGCCATGAAGGTGCTGCAGAAGAAGGTTATCGTCCAAAAGAAGGAGGTGGCGCACACCGTGGGGGAGCGCAATATCCTCGTGCGGACGGCCATGTCCGACTCTCCCTTCATTGTCGGGCTTAAATTCTCGTTCCAGACGCCGTCAGAGCTGTATCTGGTAACAGATTACATGTCTGGTGGAGAGTTGTTTTGGCATCTGCAGAAGGAGGGCCGATTTGACGAGAGACGCGCCAAGTTTTACATTGCCGAGTTGATTTTGGCCATTCAGCATTTGCACAACAGCGATATTGTGTATCGCGACCTCAAGCCTGAAAACATCCTTTTGGACGCCAACGGCCACATTGCGCTGTGCGACTTTGGGCTATCCAAAGCTAATCTGACCAAGAACGACACCACCAACACATTCTGCGGGACGACGGAGTACCTCGCACCCGAAGTCTTGTTGGACGAGTCTGGATACACGAAGATGGTGGACTTCTGGTCTCTGGGCGTGCTGGTGTTTGAGATGTGCTGCGGCTGGAGCCCCTTCTACGCAGAAGATACGCAACAGATGTACAAGAATATTGCGTTCGGCAAGGTTCGCTTCCCTCGCGACACGCTCTCGCAAGAAGGCCGCAACTTCGTCAAGGGATTGCTTAACAGAAATCCCAAGCATCGACTCGGCGCGACGGACGATGCCGAAGAGCTCAAACGACACCCCTTCTTTACCGACATCGACTGGGACATTCTCGCCAAGAAGCTCATCACACCTCCTTTCAAGCCGAAGTTGAAGTCTGAGACTGATGTGTCCTACTTCGACCCCGAATTCACCACCGCTCTCGAACAAAACGGATCGCTGAACGAGCGTGCGGCTGCGTTGGCAAAAGGATATGCTACGTCGACTCCTCTTTCTCCGTCGACGCAGGCCAACTTTCAGGGCTTCACCTTTGTTGACGAGAGTGCTCTCGACGACCACATGAGGGATCGATTCCGAACCACAGACGATGAGGACATGGACGACGCGCATCACGCAAATCATGACGATGACGACTGGGACAATCTGGACGACATTGACCCTCGTAAGGCTAACCGCATGAGCGGTATTGTGAAAACGTCGTCGCACGCGGACGAGCAAATGGTTGGCGGCTCACACTTCGACGTTTGATCAACAGGAACTCGGTTCCACAACTAGTCTCATCTCGGTTGCCACCGATGGCGACGCATCATCGTTTTCACGACTCTGGCATGAAAATTTAATTACGGAATGACTGCATCAAAGGAGGGGGTGGCTGGTTTTGCATTGCATTGTCCAAAGGGTAGCGGAGCAGGAGAATTTTGGCGTTCCGGCTGCGAGGAGGACTTTTTGAAGCGGCCTTCGATCCAAGACTGATTAGTCTCAGGCTGCTTGCGAATTTCAAGTACAAAAACCATGGGAAACGAGTTTTCGCTTGGTCCTATTGATTTGCGCCTGAAGTTGCTTGCTGCAAAGCTTTTTTGTACCATGGGCAACGAAGGCCCTGCCTTGGATTAGGACGGTCTTCAGCTAATCGATGAGCTCTTATACATGTTCACGCACGCCTACATATGGTCCGTACAGCATCATTTATGATGAGTCGAGGGCAGCTTTTGTGAGGCAATGGGGCATTCACGCAGGCTGTCCGTCCGGTCTTGTAAGAGAATGCGTGGAGAAAGCATACTCTGCAGCTACAGGCACAACGCCAAACTAAGTCATTAGGCATTAGGAAGAATAGTCCAGGGCCAAAAAAAAACGCCACTTGTGGACAAAATTGTGAAAGCAGTGCGTCCAGCCTGCTCTGTGTTGTTTCTCCTGTCGCATTGAAGTGACTCCGCCCTGCCTCACACCACGCCCATGTGAACAGCCGCAGAAGCGCATCGAGGCTTCAAGTCAGGAGCATGGATATTCAAGGCACTGTGCCTGGTCGGGCTCTTTGATATCATCGCCAACATGTGGCCAGCTTGGGGCTCGAGCGCGCCGAAAACACTTGGTTCATGGTATAGAGCAGTCTTGATTTTGATTTCGTTTCTTCGCGCAAGATTGAAGTCCTACACCCAATTGAGGCTGCTTGGAGGAAAATGTACAACAGGATGATCAACACCATCAATGATCTGTGCTCGTCTAGATGCCAACACGCTCTCTCGAGTCAATGCAGCTCTTCTTCTTCTCGCTTCGTCCCCAAATCTCACACGTTCCGCCGCGCTCGCACCCGTCGCCTTCCCGTCTTCATGGACAAAGGGAAACGATTTAGTGGGACTCGTCCTCCTCCTCAGCCTCGAGCCAGTCGGCGACGGTGGCGGTGCTCTGGCTGGTCTGGGCGGCGACGTCCTGGCCCTCAATCTCGACGGCCATGTTCTCGTACTCCTTCAGGCTGCCGGCGAGGTCGGACTCCTCCGGGGAGGCGGGCGTCTTGGGCATGGAGAAGCTCTGGACCTGACCCTCGGCGTCGGACTCCTTGACCGCAGGCATCTTGTAAGCCTTGAGCTCCTTAAGGTAGAGCTCCTGGACGAAGTCGGCTATGCGAGAAACGTTAGCACCATGTACGTCATCATCGAAAATCGTCGCCAAGGCATTTGTCGAATCATGTTATGCTCGGGCCACGTTGTTGTCGCTGATGTGGTGCGTGTGACGGCGGATCGACGAAAGGTTGACAGAAGGATAGGCTCGGCTATAGCAGTGACAACGGGCGGGGAATCGCGACAACATCGTGACCAGGCATGGCATGCGACTCAAAACCATCGGCGTCGATCATTTGAGCAAATAATCAGGAGAGCGCGCTCTTACCTCGCCGGGACACGGTGGGAGCGATGAAGGTCCTGACCTGGACATTTCGTCTCGCAGACCGAGCGACGGCGGCAACGGCCGAGCTGGCGCGCTATAAAGACAGTCAGCAAGGCGTTCCCATGCATCCAGGCACGGCGACGAGCGACGCGGCTGGCGTAGGGGAAAACGCAAGAAAGACTCACAGAGGCCCTGGACAGTTGGCTGAGCATTTTGAATGGCTGGGCGTGGCTCAATGGGGAACCCTGGGGATGGCGGGAGGATGGACTGAGGGTTTTGTGAAAATCGTGATGTCGTCGCCCGGCTAGACTGGAGTTTCTGCCTCAGGTTCTCCCCCTTTCAACCGCGGGTTCTAGCTGCACGTGACCTGCACTGTCCACCCAACACGGGACATCACGGTTCATTCACCCTCGGCAACCAAGCCAATTTAATCAATTGATGCAACTTGCACGATGCAGCGGTTCAAGTGTCCGCTAATTCAAGGGATCTCCTTGGCCAGACGGCGACCGAGCACGCGATTGTCTTGCTGCCTGAAGACCGAGTGGCTTCACAATACCGGTGTGAATGCAGTGACAGGGGGGTTTAGTGCCGCGTGGTCTGACGAGGTCTCCCGACATCTCCGTTCTCGTGCGACTCGGCAATCTGCAGGGAGATTCTTGGAGATCCATTGATAGAGGCTATGCGCTTGTAGCAGGTTCACGATGACTGCAATCACTGACCGCCCCATACGCGGCCGACAGTTGCGCTCTTAGCCGCGTGACACACTGACATCCAACTCCAAACAGCTTCAATGCTGGTGTACGCTTTCTTCCAACACATTTCGAAGCAATGCCGTGTCCATTGACGACATGTGCACTTTAGCCCTTTATCATTCCATCCGCATGCTGCTCCTAAGCAGGACCATCCCGCTCTTTTGCCCCAGGTTGGCGCACCATGAATCGAGAGGCATTGCCCTTACGGGGCCGCCGGCTCCTTAATAGGCCAAAGACAAATGCGCAGGCGTAGGCGGACGCGAGGATACAGGCCACGACAACATATGCAATGCAGAAATGGCGGGGGGTTCCTGCGAGCTGCAGGCCCAAGCCACCATTGACGATGCCGATGATGATGAGCGCGCGGCCGTACCATATGTGGACATGGCTGATGATGCCACGCCCCTGGTGCTTGAGATAGTGCCGGTGATGAAGCCATCCGAGAAGTGGTTGCAGGCCCATCAGTGCAACAACGAGGACACCAAGTTGGGTGTGTGTATTCGTGAAGAACTGGTGATAAGATGGTCAGCGCAATTATCGACATCAGCGCATGTCAGAGCACGGGTACTTACTTCGTCGGAGCGAGTGGCTAGGACATATCCAACGCCAAAGCCCGCCCACATGCCGAGAAAGACGAACATTTGCCAGCTGGCGTGTATGATCCAGTTGCCGATCAGGGGCATCATCATGGACCCGATGGGGTATCCGACGACGAATACTAGTGTCATGAGGATGCCGTGGGCGTACCTCAATGTCTGGTTGACCGAGTTGCCGTCGTCGTCGTCAGTCACTCCGTTTCCGTTCCCGCTTCCACTTTCGTTGCCGTTGCCGCTGCCATTGCCGTTGCCGCTGCCATTGCCGTTGCCGCTGCCATTGCCGCTGCCGCTTCCGCTGCCACTTGTGCCATTGCTTTGGGCGGCCAAGAAAGGATTTGCGTCAGAACTGATGCTTGCTTTGGTCAGATCCACGGAGAAGAGGTTATAGGCCTGGTGGAAAGATATGGGTGCCGACGGGCTCTGAGAGTTCAGAGGGCTGCCTTCTAAGTAGGCGGTTAACCAGCTGGTCATGCCGGCGAGATTGAGCTCGGTGCAAGCACCGCACCGGACGTTTGCTGTCATTTGGCCGTCACTGATACCTGATCCTGCGAGGAGCTCGACGTCGCTCCGCTGCACGTACTGCGGCATGACGTGCCCGACGCCTCTCCTTGTGCTGAGCGTCACGTTGTTTTTGCCGTCGGCATACACAACGAACATGTCGGCGCCGCGCATCTGCGTGCCTATGCCGAGACCAACCCACTCGAAAGTGGACGGGGCCTTGAGCTGGAAGTAGACATTGCCCGATCCCGACTTAGCAGCAGCTTCAGGAACTCCCCATTGGAAGCAGACCTGGGGCGCGGGGCAGTGCGAGGATGTTGCGCCCAAAACCAGGGCGACATCTGCAGCGACGAAAGGTGATAAGCATAACAGATCACGGGGCAGGCAGGCGTAGATAGCTGCGACGTACTTGTAGCAACGGCGGCCGCGATGGCCGTCTTCGGGGTCAGCCTCATCTCACACACAAGGGTCTCCGGATACTGATGTGTCGCGGTTGACCTGCAACAACGCTCGAGAAGCGGCAGAGAATTGGGAACAGAAGGAGGGGCGTTTGTATTCAAGTCACCGCGAGAGAGGGATATGGACCGGGACGTGCGTGCAAAACGTGATGGGAAATTGGCGCGGCCACAAGAAGGCGTGTATCAGAATGACGCACCACCGCACAGATATAATAAGGCTCGGTGCGTTGACCAGGTCCGAGACGGGTGGAGGCGCACCGGCTCCGAAGTGCCTCCTACGGGACAAGAAGCCCAGTCCCAGACGGATTCAGGTAGTTTGGAGCGGTGGTCGTCTAGGTCGCTGGCTGTCTAAGGTGTGTCGTGGCTCATAAGGCAAGGCGCGTATAAGCTGGGCAAATGCCGTCATGCAGCACTGCCCACAAGCTGACTCTTGTGCTACCACTGCACGGGCTCGGATACCTGGGTCAGCAGCTGCCACGCTGAATCAGACATGGGCATCAGCAATTTTTGGCGATTTACGCCACGGGTGATTGGCTCGAGCGCCAAACGCTGTGTTTCGGATCGCAGTGCCTCCGGGGGAGGGTCTCGGTGCGAGATGGAGATGATGGAGCTGCGTGGATGGGGCCAGCCGGCAGTGGAGTGGTTCAATTTCTGGGCCACTCAAGTTGCGGCTAATGTCACCCATCAGCGAGCGCCAGTTTGACTCTGGTGGCTTTCCAGAGACACGAAGACGGGACGATGCAAAATGGTAAAATGGCAAACAAGCCATGTCAGGGTCGCGAAAGCCGTCGTGGACGTCGTACTTGACAATCCGTCGATAACCTGCCCGTCGTAATGCTTTGCGCGAGTACGTGTACGAAGAGGCAGGGCGACGAGACATGACGCTGAGGACGAGATCTAACTCGCTGACCGATCCGGCCCTCCCCCAGGGGCGATCTCGCCCGCGAGAGGCCCACTGGCGGGGTTCTATATGGGGAACCGGAGGCATCCCGTCCCTTCGTTCATCCGCCGGCGCCTTCAATCGCTCCGACGCGGGCCAACCTCGTCTCCTCCGAGCGCTTGGAGCCGTCGTCCCGCATCAGACATCGCCAAATCTTCATCTTCATGTCTCAGAATGCTTCTCAACGTCCCTTCGGCTTTTCATGGAAGGGTTGCTTCCCGAAGGCGAGCTGCATGACGCCAGTTACATGTCATTCTTGGTCCCGTCGTGGAACTCGGCAAGGCTCCAGCCAGCTCTCCCAGCTGTGTGACGCCAAACACCCAATCACGCCGGAGTATCGCGTCCACCTCCATGAGAGGGCAGTGAAATTCTCGAACTATGATCAGCTGCCAAGCTGCAGCCTCCCAAGCTACTTCAGCCCATTTTCAAGGGAACGCGTCATCACCGTCCTGGGATCGTTATGCCAGTGGGCTGGCTCAAGCCGAATCGGCATTAGCCCTACGGCTGCTACACGAATTTTCAGAACATTGCAGAGTCCCGCAACCGGTCGTCACAGTAGAGACTACACGTTTAGCCTGTCAAACGAAATGTGTTCTCATGGATTCAAGACGCCAACTTCCGCTCTAGTGCTGGACACGATGAAACTAACTTAGTGATGCGCAATGCAAGAGCATGACAGCTCAATATACCGCCGCCTTGTCCATCACATTTACCATGTACTGGTGTCTAATCCTTCACGTCAGGACATTCTCTTCTCAAAGCAACGCCGGACTTTTCATTGCTGCACGCACGCTAAAAAAAGAGGGCAAAAAACACGGGAAACCCATCAGGCCCCATTCGCCAATGGAAACGCATTGCTCTCGATCAGGCTCGACGATGCCACGAAGCTGAAGCCTCCAAACATGTCGTCCTTGTGGCTCGACGCGCCAACGGGCCACGGATCCTCGGCCGTGATCAAGGGGCTCATCGCCAGGTCCGTGAACTCGGCAGCAAAGTTCTCGGCCAGTTCAGGGTCTGTGATCATGGGCTGGATCGGCGGCTCCAGCTCGCGAGCTTCCAGCTTCTTCCAGTCGATCTTGCGGAAAAATCTGTGCTTCTTGAGCGTTTGGAGGTCCTTGGGCATCACCGCCCCAAGTCTCTTGTTTGGATCCTTCCTCAGGAGCCGCGTGAGCAGGTCCTTGGCGTCAGGGCTGAGAAAGTACGGCAGGATTAGCTTCTGCTTGACGATGTTGTCCTGGATCTTTGCATGGTTCTGGCCGCGAAAGGGAGGGTTGCCCGTCATCAGATCGTAACCCAGCGCCCCGAAGGACCACCAATCAACGACTTTGCCATACTTTTTGCCGAGGATCACTTCAGGAGCCATGTACTCGACGGTGCCGAGGATCGAGTTGCAGCTCTCGGACTGCTCCACCGCCACCTTTGAGAGGCCAAAATCCGTCAGGAGGAGGTGGCCATCCGCATCGAGGAGGCAATTCTCTGGCTTGAGGTCGCGGTACACAACACCCAGGTCGTTGTGAAGGTGGGAGATGGCCAACAGCATTTCCGCCATGTAAAAGGCAGCAACTGACTCGGAAAACATCTTCTCCGTGTTCAGGTGGGTGAACAACTCGCCGCCCTGGCCGTACTCGAGGATCAGGTACAGCTTTTCATGGTCCTGGAAGGCGTAAAACAACTTGACCACAAAGGGGTGCCTGTTCACAGACTCGAGTATCTGCCGTTCCGTCTTGGTCTGCGCGATCAGCTTCTTATGCACGACGAGGGACGCCTTCTTGAACTGTTTCTGCGCATAGAGTCTGCCGGTGGCGCGCTGCTTCACCAAGATCACGGTGCCGTAAGTGCCCTTGCCGAGGCAGCGGAGCGGCTCGAATTCCTCCGACGTCATCTTCCGCCTGGGGTTCAGGCCGCCCTCCAGACGGTCCGGGAAGATTGATCGGTCTCGGACACTCTCGCTGACAAAATCGTTCTCGAGATTGACCTCGTAGCTAGTGGATCCGTTCTCCGAGCTCTCGCTTCCGGCCTCGCTGCGTGCGCCGTCGCGGCTATGCGAACGACTGTCCATGGCGCTTCGAATTCCAGACCCGTTGCGGGCCACAGAGCTCGAGCGTGACGAGCCGTCGAGGCTCAGCGGGTCCATTTGCTTCCGCAGTTGGGCGATGCCAGAGACGCCCGGCGAGGGCACTGCGCGAAGCACCGGGCTGCAGTTGGCACTGACGACATCATTGATGGGGTTGCGACCGCGGCGAGCGGCGAGACGGGGCGTTTCGCAGGGCCCATGGTCGGAGTCCTCATCGCCAGACGTGACGGGCGTCATTTGGAAGCCGCGCACCGTGGTGAGCGCGGCGGGCGCCGGGCTTATCATGACGGCAAGCGTAGTACAGACGTGTTTTCAAAGGATGTCGATGGCAAAGCGCAAGATTGTCGCAACACCCTACGGCCTGGCTCCGTTGAATCAGGCCGCTCACGGCGTGCCCCGGCGGCGCTCCGGATCGGCGCGCTGCTCGGACTCGAAGGGAAGCTGGATCTCGTAGTGGCAGGCAACACGCATCTGGTACTTGAAGAAAGAGGATTTCATATGGGAAGGTTTGTGTATATGCATTGGATTGCGTGGGCAGGTTTCGGAGGTGACTGTGAATGTAGGATGCGTTGTTCACCGGACGGTGTGAAGAGGAAGGGAGGAGGAACGGGGGAGAGGACGGGAGCCAACAAAAAGGCCTTTATTGGAAAAACGGCACCCGCCGCCTGAAGTCAGACCAGCGCACCGCCTCAGCTGGAGCTGCTTTTTTTTTAATCCAACACCTTAAAGTGCATCCCCGCGCCACAAGCAGCGGCTGTCGTGGGGCGGACGCAGCGGGACGCAGCCCTGCTCCAGGTTTTCCTGCGGCGCTGCCAGAGCCTGATTCGACAACGACGCAGCCACGAGCAGGGGCGTGCGGCCATGGTTCTGAGCCTTGCCGCCATGTGCCACCAACTCCCCCCAAAGGTACCGACCAGCCGATGCAACTCTCCCGCGCTCAGCAAAAGGTCAGACCTTAGAGTTACCATGCAGCTTGTCGCATGGTACTGTACGTACTCCGTAGCGGCATAATCATGCCAGAAATGGCTCAGCTGAGCGCGCTCCTCTCCACTCCATGACGGGGGAGACGGTGCCTGGCGCGGTCCGCGGCATGCGCTGTGTTCCAAGAATTCGCATCAGGCATCGTCAAAGGCCCTATCCAAGAAAGCGCAGTTGAGATGGCCTCCGTTTGCTTTAGCATGTATCATCAGGGAAGAAAGAAGAGGTTGTTAATTATCTAAGCAGCCCGGCAAGCATCTTGTCTCCGTGTTGGAGATGCTCGAGTCTCGGTTCTGCGCACGGATCGATCCTCCTGCGTGAGACTGCCAGCTAACCGCCCCACTATTGCTACAACCACCATCAATTTTTGGGTTAACCTACGGCAACCTTCAGATTCGACGGCACCCAAACCGTGCGTCCTGCGCGATACGACTCCCAAGACCTCCCACGTCGCAGCTCCCGATTCTCGCCCACAGCCGACTACCTTCGGTTCCCGCTGAAGCGCGACAAAGGGGTGCTGTCTCCCTAACAGACCTCGAGGGCCTCACTGCCCGCGACGCAACCGCGGCAGCTCGTCAAGATGATGCACCCGTCTCGGCAAGCGTACGTGGAGGAGGCCGAGCCCGCCACGGGCGTCGCCTTGGAGGATCTCCCTGATGATCATGACTACGACATGCCGATGAGTGGCGGCACGTCCCAAAAGGCTTCGGCGATCCTGAACCAGTTCAACCGCAAGCGCCTCGCCGCCACGATTGCCGTGCCCACCGACGATGGCCGCGTCCGCGCGAGGCTTCGGGAGATGGGGGAGCCTATTACGCTCTTTGGAGAGGGCCCTGCGGAGAGGCGCGACCGTTTGCGCGAGCTTTTGACCATCCAAGCCGAGATGGCAGGACTGGAAAGTGGAGACATCACCATGGAGGACGCTCCGGAGGAAGAGGGCGCCGAGGAGCAAGAGGAAGAATTCTACTCGAGAGGCGGCAACGAGCTGCTGCAAGCCCGAATCAACATTGCCTACTTCTCCCTGCCGCGCGCAAAGCGAAGGACGGCCTTCCAGAGGGAAGAAGCGACAATCCCGCTGAGAACCCAGGTCAAGTCGCGCAAGAACATCAAGGAAAGGCTGCAGGCCTTTGAGTTGCAAGGCAGTCAGACAGTAGGAGAGAGGCACATCAGCATGACGAGGCTGTCTCCAAACGGAGAGCTGGTGGCTGTAGGCAACTGGGGCGGCCAAGTCAAGACGGTCGAGATACCGAGCTTGAAGGAGAAGATGACCTACCGCGGTCACACCAACAAGATCAGTGGCATTTCCTGGTATCCCGGCGCCACGTTGCCCGAGAAAAACGTTTCGCCAGACTCGCTCAATCTGGCGTCAGGTGGTGCCGAGGGTCTGGTGCAGCTCTGGTCCCTGAATCAGGACACGCCCTTGTCAACCTTGCAAGGGCACTCGCAAAGAGTCTGCCGGGTCGAATTCCATCCGTCAGGCAAATACCTAGCTTCCGCATCCGAAGATACTTCATGGCGCCTCTGGGACGTCGAGACCACGTCGGAGCTCCTTCTGCAAGAGGGTCATTCTCGGGGCGTCTACGCCATCAGCTTCAACACCGATGGCTCTCTGCTCGCGAGCGCCGGCCTGGATAGCATCGGCAGGATATGGGACCTGAGATCCGGCCGAACAGTAATGATTCTGGACGGCCATTTGGACGGACACATCAAACCCATACACGCTTTGGATTGGGGTTCCGATGGCCACCGTGTTCTGTCCGGATCTGCCGACGGATGGATCAAGTGCTGGGATGTTCGAAAGGTCCAGAGAGTCGGAGGCATTGGAGCACACAGCAGCGCCGTGTCGGATATGCGATGGTTCAAGGGTCTCGATGATCCCCTCGATGGGACGCCGCCTGGTGCAGACGACAAGGGAGCGCGGGTTCCGGTGAAGTCTGGATCCTTTTTCGTGTCGAGCGGTTTTGACAGGAATGTCAAGGTCTTCTCGGCTGATGACTGGACGTTGATTCAGACCCTGAGCGGCCATACAGGGCCCGTGGCCAGCGTGGACTACAGCAGAGATGGACGATGGATTGTAAGCGGTGGTCACGATCGGACGGTCAAGCTATGGGGCCGCAATGATGGCGAGGCCCTCTGAGCTACGCAGGCGAGAGCCATCTGTATGTCAAGTAAAGATCTAAAAATCCAAAGCGAGATACCCATTTAATTTTGCGATTTCTCATTCCCCGAAGGCGAATGAATGAATGTATTGGTATCCAAGTTCGACATGCGGTGGGCGACCGATGCATGACACAATTGCCGGCCAAGACTTGGGGCGGGTCAGGTGACTGGGCGATTAGATAGCCAATCTTCTAAGACGTCCCTCCCTGGTCCGCCGCAACCACCACCAGCGTCATTCGCAGTTTGTTTCTTTCCCTCCTGGTCCACATCTTCACGACATAATTCTTCCATGATTTACCGTCGCGGTCGCATTGCCCTGCCGATTGCCAACCTCACATAGTCTTGGCCGGAGATGGCGAGCATCGACCGCTACCGGCCTCCTCGCGAGGGCTATCAACCGCCCAGTCTCCCCGGCGGCTCTCGCCACGAGCAGACGTCGCGATCCCCGCCTCGTCGGCGTGACGTGCCGCCAGCGGCTCCGACTCCTCCGCAGCAGAGCACACGGACCTCTCCCCCGCGCCCGAAAGCCTTTTCCAGCCAGCAGTCTCCAGCGCAATCCCGGGGAGAGTCTCCCCTGGCTCCTGTGAGCCAGTGGTTCTTCACGACGGACGAAGTACAAAGCACTCCAAGCATTGTCGATGGCATCGCACCATCAGAGGAAAGGCTACGGAGGGCCAAGGGCGTCAATTTTATTTACCAGGCGGGCGTCATGCTGGACCTGCCGCAGATTACACTCTGGGTAGCCGGGGTTTTCTTCCACCGATTCTACATGCGCTGTAGCATGGTACAAGAGAAGGGTGGCATCCATCATTATGTGAGTCCGCCAGTCATCTTCCTGGTGATGGGACATTTGGACGCGCGGTCGGCGCGCATTTGGCTGGCTTTGCTGACCCTTCGCTCGTTGACAGAACATCGCCGCCACCGCGCTCTTCCTCGCGAACAAAGTGGAGGAGAATTGCAGAAAGACCAAGGAGATCATCGTTGCCGTCGCCAAGGTTGCTCAGAAAAACGCCAAGCTCATCATTGATGAACAGAGCAAGGAGTACTGGCGATGGAGGGACAGCATCCTCACTTACGAGGAGACAATGCTGGAGCAACTGACATTTGACCTCATGGTCGACAATCCATACCGACATCTCTTTGAACTCCTCGGACAGTTGGCCATTGTCCACAACAAAGTTCTGAGGCAGTCAGCCTGGGCATTCTGTAACGATGCTTGCGTTACCGCGCTGCCGCTACTCATGGAGGCTCGAGATATCGCCATCAGTTCCATCTTCTTCGCCAGCGTCCACACGAACCAGCAGATCGACGATATTGATGGGGAGTCGTGGTGGAGGTATTTGAATGGAGACGAGGAACGATGTGCCAAGGCCATTGAGGTGATGCGACAGTTTTACGTGGAGAACCCTCTTAGAAAGCAGAACCCGTCGCTGCCATCGCCTGCATTCGACCTGGAGAACACGAGGCGGCGAGCCGACACGCTACTGAGTCAGTCCGAGATGTTCTCATCCATAGGCGGAACACCAATGGACATCGATCGGGCCAGTCGCAGCCCCATTCCGAGGACGAACGGGGGCACTGACAAAGGGCCTGAAGGAAGGGACCGAACCTTGGAACCGAGATCTCGACCAGGAGCCGACGGGAGCGACTACGCCCCGAGATCCCCGTCCAAGAGAAAGGACGCCGATATTGACTCTAGTGCCGAGCACGAAAGAGCCGAAAAGCGGGCAAGGGTTTCGGAGGACGAGGGTGAGCTGGTAGAGAACTGAGCGGCGCAAGACATACGGAGTTTGTGAGTTAACAGGAACGGTTTGGCGCTCCAGGTCGTCTTGTGTGTATGCCGTCTCCTTCGGCAGGGAACTTGGGTTAGGCAGTACCTGTTTGGCTGTCGTCAATTGGCACGGAGACATGTACGGAGTACACCATCGGCGTTAAGGCTGACGGAGGGTGATGCTGATTGATCGTTGTTTTATACCTAGGCCTCAGGCCGCCACCTGCTCTATTTGCAAGTTCTTGACTAACTTAGCATGCGAATTTGATCACGACGTTTCGAGCTCCGTTCTTTTGCTTGCTCGTAGACGCTCATGATCTGGTCTACAAGCTTGCTCGAGTGACTTGAAGCTTAGCGTTCCTGGGGTCCAGAAATGACTTGCCGTAGCAAGACGAACAAACAAGTTCTTTCATAAAACAGCTCATCCGCAACATCGGCAACTCTGCCCACTGCAGATGCTGATGGGGAACCAGCCAGGGTAACAACGAAATCCTGAGCTCTCGATCCACTGTGACTCCAGCGCGCGATACGAACAGGCAGCTGCGAGGTGTGGAGGCGCCAGCGCCTCAGGCAACCAGGCGCCCTCCACGCTGATTGGCCCTGGATTCTGCCGCCGCCCACCAGCCACACCGCCCCCAGAAATATATAATCGTGCGCTGGCTCCGCGATTTTTAGAATCTTTTTTTCCTTTCTCCTTAGCTCTCTTTGCCTTTTGGCTTAGATCAAGTGTAGTATCTGTTCTTTTCAGTTTAATCTCTGAAAGACCTCTAAGGAGGTTATCTTTGATTATTCTTATTTTTGGCCCTCGGGCGGCTTCCTCTGTGCTTGCGCATGGAGCTGCCCACTGTGTCCCTGGTATTACACTGCCTCCAGGTGACGCGAACACACTTTGAGCTCAATTTTCATTGCTTGCGCTGGCTGGTCCAGCGAGGTGAAGAAGATAACGCCTGTGGTCTGTGAAATATGTGCATTTGAACGTCGCCGCGACACGGTTTGTGTTGGACGAGCTTTTGCATGCTATCGACGTTCGCTGTTCTGGATGCGTGATGTTTGCATTCGTGAATGTCGAGATCGCGAGCGCCCGTTCTGTTGATCCAAGTAGGTTCTGCCGTAGTCGGGTGAAGCGCCCTCGAACAATGCCAGTGCCCAGTACGAGCGATACGGCATCTAGAGATCATGTCGACGTTCCGGCGTTGTGGTCTCGTTCCCATGCTGACTCTAAAATGTGTGCGCGGCAGTCTGCAGGTGTTGGCTCAAGTGGATGCCTTCACAGCAACCAACGCGCGTCGTACCGAACGAAAGCCTAATTCCATGAAAAATGCCGTAATTCTCTCCAGCGACATCTGCTCATCTTTGACATAACATAGAATCCAAAGTGAACGAGAATCTGTTCCCGTCGCTGGCGAAACGATCGTTCTCGTATTGATATTCTGCTAGAAGAGCCGTGGCCCTGAAAAGGCTTAGTGCCCTGTTTTGTGCAGCTCCTCCATCACCGCCAGAGCTCGGGCACTTTTGAGACCTCTCACGACAGCTCCCCCCGGCGTCCACATTCTCTCGACCTCAGCCTGCCTAACCTCCTCGCCAGCGCGCGCCGCAGTTCGCAATCTTTGTGCAGCACCATGGCGACTCTTGGAGGCTACCTGAACAGTGAGCAAACGGTTGGCTTTTCGACCACGCTCCGCGCCAGAGCTAACGTGTCTGTGTGCAGAAAAGGTGCTGATTGTCACGGCCGACTCGCGCATCTTGGTGGGCACGCTCACGGCGTCCGACGCGTCGACCAATCTGGTACGCTTTCCGTAGCTACTGGGCATGCAGCTCCCATGAGTGCGACACCTGGCTAATCGCGCTCTGCTGCAGGTGTTGACCGACGCCGTGGAAAGAATCATACGAGAGGCGGACGATCCCGAGCCCTCGGCTGAGGTGCCGCTTGGCCTATACCTTGTACGCGGAGACAGCGTGTGCTCCGTCGGCCTGGTTGACGAAAAACTTGACGACAGCATCAATTGGACAGAGGTCAGAGGGTCGACGATAGGAGGCATCAAACACATTTAACGCCGGTGCGCCACGCCCGTCGACACCGACACTACCTGGCGTGATCAATTGTCGAATATTGGGGTAGCGCATGAATGAGAAGCGTATTGGCATGGTCTTGGAGTTTGGAGTTTGAGGATATATACGGCATTCGTGTTGGTATTCTCTAGGGTATGGGCTAATCTGAATCTCTTTTTTGAGTCGCGTCCTACGTTGACCGTTTCGCTAATGCTCTTGAGTATCCAAAGAATTTTGCAACTTGCCCCTTACTCGAAAACGCGTTTCATCCAGACGTCCTTGAAAACCTCCTCGCCCGGAGACGCAATGAGTCGGTTGACTCTGTTGCCCTTCAGGACGCTGAGCCAGCCCAGGGTATCGCCTGGCACCTCATCCAACGTGACCACCTTGGGGTCCTCGCGAGGATCGGACGAGAGTTCAAGTGCTGCTTCAGCAGGCTTGACTCGCAATCTGTTGTCAACGACATGCATTCCGCGGGTCCACTGGCCCGATGTCTCGACACGGATATCCTCCGGCTTGGCGGGGAACTTCCACTCAGGGTCGTCGTGCGTCAACATATACCAAACCGTCAGCGGATCATGCAGAGAGAGACCCGGCTCGTTTTCGTCGCCCTCCATCGACTCAATCTTGCTGAAGGCACCTTTGATGAAGTGTGATGTCCACAGGGCAAGAGGACTTCCGGCGTCAATATGCGGCTGAATGCGCTCCGCGAAGTAGTTCTTGGTGATGAGATGGGGAGTGGTGATGTCCAGCGGGGCGAGGGTCAGTCTCAGCCGGCGCGAAAGTTTAGCGGGATACGGAGGAAGCGTTGAAAGCCTTGCGGGGATGGGAGGCATCGTCGCTGCCGGCGTCAAAGAAGTGAGGGCATAGACGCGAGCCGCAGCCACGGCATCGGCATAGCAGTTGAATTCGGCGACGGGGGTCACGTTGCCCTCAACATTTACGGCGCCACCCATCACCACGAGCTCCTTGACTCTGAGAAAGGTCTCGGGATCCTCGGCTGCAGCAAGGGCGACGTTGGTCAGCGGCCCAACCGCGCAGATCGAAACGGTGTCGATGGGGTTCTCCTTGAGGATGCGCAGGATTTCCTTGTGGGCGGGCTCCTTGGACGGCGTGAAATAGGGCGAGAAGGTGCTGCGGTCCACCGAGCCGTCTGCATCATCCCGGAAGAGCGACTTCCAAGTGTCGGCAGGGCTGAGGTGCGGATGCACGTTGTGGACGTCGTGCAACCCATCCTCACCGTCTAGCATAGCATAGCCGAGGTTAGCCAGGGAGTTGATGGGCACCGTCCGTTCCGGCGCTCAAAAATGACTTACGGAAGTAATCGGCCATTAAGCATTCGTCCTCGAGTGAGTGCTCGGGTCCAACGGCAACAATGGGTTTGGACGCCTTCATGGCGCCGTAGCCCTCGGGTCTGCCGGTCTCCTTTCTCCAGGCAAGCTCCTTTTCCAAGACATGGAAGAGGGCGACGCAGTTGCGGAGACAGCTATGACATGGATGAGCCAATGGATTCTTCATCATGGATATCATGAGACGGAACTTCTTACCTCTGCAGAGGCACGTTGCCGTATGTGACTGATAGCATGGCAACCTCGAGCTCCTCGGGAGCGGCGCTCAGCGCGAGGAGCATGGCCATGATGTCATCGACACCTGCCGAGCATATTAGACTACCATACTTCGAACACAGTCGCATCTAGGGGAGACTTGCCTGGGTCGGTGTCGATGATGATCTTCTGCGGAGCCATGGTTTTGTGTCTCTGATGGCGATGAGAATCTTGTAGGATGTGACTTGGAACTCGTCGAATAGACCTACGTCAGGCTATCACTGACAATGAAATCGATGAGGTGAACTTATGCACAAAAAGGTAGCCTCTGTGTGATATGACGTTGCCTCTCGACGTCTTGAGGATTCTTTCTACGCTACTTAAGAAGCCGCCGTGGTGCCCCTCAGCTGGCCCTGGTGGGGTTGTAAGCAGCCCCAGGCCCAGATGCCGCACCGAATCGCCCATCACCGCGGCCGTGCCCGGCCGGCCGACTCCGGGGCCAGTCGACAGCTCCAGACTGAGAACCCGCGCCGCTGCACGTCGACGGAGAGCCGATGCTTCGGGGCTGAAGTTGCATGAATCGCGCATTTGGGGAAGGAAGCCGGCAACCGGACAGCTAATGCTTTAGACAGCTGTGCACTGTTGCGCTTCGTGAGCGGTGGTCCCCGACCGTCCAAAACTTACTCTTGTTAATAGTGTAGGCGCCATGGTTGGAATTCGCTACCACCGCGCTCTACAAAAGATGACGCCTGGGACAACTTTAACCTACCTCATTAGGTAGGCAGAGCTCACCTTGAACGAAATGCCACCAATGCAATCAACCTCCCGCTGCACGTGTAATTGCGACACTCAACGTGACGTTGCGGCCTTGCTCCCGGGTAGGCATGCCATGTCACGTGGCATTTCGACCGAGCCTGCTTCCATCTCTCCCTGCAACACCACGGCCACGTCCAACACAACACCAAGTCAGCGCGAACCGACGCATCGCCCGAAGCCATTCACAGCTCTGCTCATCTCGCCCACCGCAGCGGGCTGAAATTGCCCTCGTGGGCCCTCAATCAAACCCGCCGTATTCGTGCAACCCGCCGTCGGCAAATCACGACGGCTAGCGCCTCGATTCCCCTAGCCTTCCCCAACCAAAGGCGCGCGACTCCACCGCCCAGGCCTGAGCCTTTTGGCGAACCGAAGTGGCGCAAGACGCTGCTGGCTGCCCTGTCCAGTCTCAGGCTCCCTGCCCTCTCTGCCATCCGCCACGCTCCCAGTGACGAGTTTGGGGCTCTTCGCTGCTGCACTGCGCTAGCGCCTCCTTGCAGCCACTGAAGGGTAGGGCCGACGCACTTCGAAGGTACGTTCTCGATTGGCGACGTTGCAAGAACGCCTCCTGCACGCCGTGTTCCTCCTCACACACGCATCGCCCTTCCCGGCAAGTTCCCTGACATTTCACTTCATTGCGACTCCTGTTCTTTATTTTCTTCGCTGTCGCTTCCCTTCCCTTTTTCATATTCGAGCTCTTATTACCCCACCCTTTTCTCCCCGTGTTTTCGAGCGGTTGACGAACCACGGTTCGTACCACAGACAAGGGCCCTTGCTGAAGACAGCCTGGCCACTCCCCTGGGTGCACCGACAAGTCGAGCTCTGAACATCGCCGCGCCACCAAGTCGGATCGGAGACGCTTCTCCTCGGATCGCTCCGTCGAAAGACCGTTCCCTTTATCTGCGGCATCTTGCAATTGCTGCCCTGCACGAGCTCGAACCTCGCCCGCTCCAGACCCCCGCGCCGCCGATCCGCCGTGTCGACCCTTGTATAACCGCGGCGCCCGTTCGTTGCCTCAACGAGGGCCTCAATTTGTATATCCGCCATCATGGCCGACTCTAGCATGAGCTATGTGTACACCATCGGAGGCTACGCCGCCCTGATCGGGGTTGGCTATGCACTCTATCACGTCTCCACGCAAAAGGCGAATAGACGAGGCACCGGCCCCGTGCCTAGAAGCGCAAAGACCTCCCATCAAGAACCGCGCAAAGAAGACAAGAAAAAGAAGCAGCGGATGGAGAGCTTTGTGTCGGAGGCCCAGGCAGCCTCCAAAGCAAAGACTCACGTCAAGGCTTCTGACGACGTCACCCCGCGCACAACCAGCAACATCGCCATCGACACATCGGACGACGGCGTGGATAACCGAGAATTTGCGCGGCAGTTGGCAAAGGCCAAAGAGGGCACCAAGTTTGATTCCAAGGCCTCAGGCCTGAATCAGCGCGAGAAGTCGGTCAAGCAATCTCGCGCGAACCAGACCTTCACCCCTAGCAACAATTTGCCCCAGGACAAGACGTCCGGCCCGTCGTCCACCACCGATGCCGATGCTGATGACGACCAATCGCCGCTCCTGTCCCCCGAGACTCGCCTGGCGGATGTTAGCGGTGTTGGCGATATGCTTGAGCCGTCTCCTGCTGGTCCTTCAGTCCTGCGCATCACCGATTCCGCCGAGCCGAAGAAGCAAAAGGCAAAGGTGGCCAAGGCTCCCGAGAAGGTCGAGACGAAGAAGCAGCGCCAGAACCGCAAGAAGGCCGAGGCTACGAAGGCGGCCCGCGAGGAAGCCGAGAAGGAGCGCAAGATACTGGAGGAGAAGCAGCGGCGAGCGGCTCGTATTGCCGAAGGACGTGCCGCTAAAGACGGGTCTCAATTCCTGGCTGCCAATGGATCAAAGTCTGTCTGGACTCAGAGTGCGCCAAACGGTACCAGTGCCAATGCGGCTCCAGATGCCAAGATCCTCCACCAGCCGCTGGATACCTTTGAGGAGAAGCCGGCCACGACCGCCGCGAAACCAGCCGCCGCGAAACCAGCCGCCGCGAAACCAGCCGCCGCGAAACCAGCCGCCGTGAAGTCCGACGGCTCCTGGATGTCGTCCCTTCCCTCCGAAGAGGAGCAGCTGGAGATGCTCAAGCACGAAGCTGATGAGTGGAGCACTGTTTCGACGAAGGCTTCCAAGAAGGGCAAGAAGGCATCGTCTGTATCGTCTGCCGACGAGAAGCCGAAGGCCCAGCCCGTGACCCAGACCACGCAACCGGCTGCTGACTTCAAGAAGGCTTCGAGGCCCGCCGCCGGTCAGAATTTTGGTGGCTCGTTCTCGGCACTGACGACTAATGATGACGGTGCCGATGATGCCGAGGAAGAATGGGATGTCTGAGAGGCTCGGGGAAGGAGGATGACTGCAGAAATTCGCCCTGCGGCATCACCTTCGCGCGACCCGTGGCAGCACGACACGCGCGGCGTCACTGTAAAACCCCCCGTGACACAGCACGGTCTCTATACTTATCTTCTCCTTTAGTACCCTCTGTTCCTTGTCTGCGGGGTGGATTATATCGAGGTTAACACAAATCGGAGCAAAAGCGACTGAGGTGCATTTTGAGATGACGACGGCAAGTCTCGCTGGCCACTCTCGTCACAGGTGCCGCAGCGGGCTTGCTGAAGAAGCCTTCTCACCCCTGGTTGGGCACCGTAAGGTCACAGTTGAGCATCGAGGACGTAGGGAGACAAAGGATTCGGTGCAAGCAGTCACTGGCATTGTGGGTGGATGGTTGTACTGGGCTGATGGGCCATTTGTGTAAGGTACGCAACAGTGTTTCAATTTGAGCTCGGCAGAATTGGCCGTAAATCGACGAATATTCAAATTGTCGGCGGAGCCGTGAGTTGGGTAGCAAGAGCGAAAAACGCCCTGGCTAATGGCTGAAACTGGCGCTGACGGCAGCGCCAAATTGAGCATCAGATCGCGTGACAACCTTTCGGCAGTTTAGCTGCACCTTACTCCGTACTGTGCAGAGTTATTGGCAATGACAGACGGGGGTTGCCGAGGATATTGATGGATACGCTGACGCATGGTGACGAGCGTCAGTGGAGTGAGGACGGACAGACATACTCGTACTCCCTCAGACAACTGGGAGGTTCTTCCCAGCATTCTTTGGCAAGTGAAGGACTAAGTTAGTGTCCTCGAGCATGACATTGTGCGGCGTAAGCGGAATACAAATTCTAGATTAAGATATCCGCACGAAGGAAGGCTACCCCGGGGATCAAGATCGACACCAGTCCTAACTGGCGCAAATAATGCAAGGATGTTTGAGCTGGCCCTTTCGTTTGACGGACCAAGAGTAAGGTACCAAGGGTACTCAGATGCAATTCTTTTGGGCGGCAGGAAGAATTTAGAAGGGCACAGAAACAGAGCAGAAGACGCATTTAAGCTGCTGTCTCCATCACGGCCAACAGATGTACACACAGTCGTCATCTTTGATACATGCTTCGTACGACACTTCAACGCTCAGGTGTTCAGGGCATTTCATGTCTCCAAGTCTTCACCAAGCCTTATCGCCAGTGCCAAAGTGGTATTGAATGAAGAAGCAGGTCTACGAAAAGAATATGGGCCAGCACGGAGACGGGACGGGCCTTGGCAATGCGCAACTGGGAAATGGGACACGAACCTTGGCCATCTGACTGTCTGGAAGAAGCAGGTCATGAATCGTGAGGGTCTCGGCCTGCGACCCACGTTGACGTACCTGCCCTGCGTGCTCTAAGCTTGTTTAGAACAGTTCCTCTTCATATGTACGCCCGTGTGCAGTTCTATGTTTGGCCCGCTAGTCGGTCTGGAGCCGGGTGATCATCAGGGGACAATTCGGGGACGGTGGCGTCGGCCTCTGCCGACTTGCACGGCCAAATCACGAGCTACAGGGCGCCCAACGTGGCCCAGGTGTTTGGGCGACAATCCCCCTATGGCAAAGATCCATTTGTACTATCCAGCGCAGTGGGAACGGCGACATGCTCGACACTACAATTTGTCCCGTGGGCACTTCAGCTGGTGGAGGGGAGACGCAAGCAAGGAGCTCAAGGCCACGAGGGCTCGACACCGACCACCTTGCTCGTCACCGCCTGCAAGCCGCGCGGAGTCCCGAGGCGGCGGGTCGCAGAGGATGGCTGCAGCGTGTGCCGCGTGTTAGTTGGTTGGCACATTTATGAATTGACGCCCGCCAAGCGGGTTTGCGCAAGCCTGAAACCTGACAATTGCGCGACTTATGCAGACGCGACGCCGGGCGAAATAAGCTGCTGTTGGGCAGCCGGGCCTGGGGTGGGCGACAATACAGGGCACCCTGACGCGCGACACGAAGCACGGCCGACGAGCCGTCCGGAAAGTGAATGTTGGCAGTACTGTACGGGCGACATTGCTACCTGAAGATGAGCTTGCATATTGGGCCCGAGAAGAGGCCTTTTAACTCTTAGACGCAGGTACCTAGAGGTCGGCGAGAAGTGGCGCTGGCCACTACGAGTGCGAGTGTGTGAATAGGTCGGCACGGTACACGGCGAGCCTCCACAGCGCCAGCGCCCGGTAGACAAAGGCCCCGCGTGTATCCGTGCCGTCCGACAGCGTCCAGGACGGCGGCAGACGCCGTATTTGAAATTGCTCGTCGTGCTCGCACTCGTACAGCCCCTCCCCCTCGCGCTCGGCGCCTGGCAGGGGCTCCCTAACACCCGAAAGCAGCCCGCGTCGTTCTTGGCCGCAACCCAGCCTGGGCCTAGCGAGTAATACGAACCAAGGCATGAATGACCGACTGGGATAGCGTGCTGCAGAGCGTCGCTAATGACTGCTGGCTTTGGATCTAACGATTTGCGCCGCATCTGCCAGCTGCTGGGGCGCCGCTGCAATTTGTTTCGGGGCGGCCGGGGGGGTTCTCCAGCGGCCAGCCGTCACCTCCTGTTTGTTGCGCCGCGCCACCCTGCCCATCCCCAGTGGCATTGCGTACGCCCAGAGACAAACTCCGCCTCTCCCTGTCGTCTGCCTCTCCCTCGCTGTCCAGCCGATTCCAATTCTGCCTATCTTCTCCTGTCCGCCCTTGCCCATCACCTATTCTACCTGTCGTGCCCCTTCCGTGCTCTTTCTGGTTCCGCCCACGGCGCCGTCTGGCAAACGCCCGCTTGGCAGGCCGCCCTACTGTATTTGGGTTTGGCCTCGGCGCCGCCCCTTTCCCTGATTCGATATCGACGAAGACGACCTCGATCGCATTCCACGCAAGCCACCAGCCCGGAGCCAACAGACATACTTCTTCGCCCACATCATCTGCCACGAGCCCGCGCCATCAATCCTCCCCGCCTGCATCCCCTGCCTACGCGGGCGCCGCCATCTCCTGCATCAGCTCCCATCTTCCACCCATGTCCTCGCGCCGGCCGGCACCCTTCTACTGAAAGACATTCTTGATGCGGGACGAGTCCTGCTGATACGACATCATGTCTTTCCCGGTCGCCGTGCGGTCCGCCATCTTCTACTTCGTCGCCTGCACGCCATGCGCCAAGGTTCGCCATCGTCAAAAGGCAAAGGAACAGGCCAAGAAGGAGAGGCTGCAGAAGGCAAAGTTGGAGACGGAACAGCCGGGCCTATACCGGCATCCCTCTCCGTTCAACACCAATCCGTATTGGCAGGAGGAGATCAGCATGGGCCCTAGCCTACCCAAGAAAACCACCAGCAAGAACTCGAGCCAACGCGGCCTGACGAGCTCCGGCGGCGACAGCAGCATCCCCAGCATGTCTGAACACACGAATATCAGCGACAGCCGCACCAATGTCGGTGACAACCTCTCCGCGATGCCCGAAGACGACACGGTATCAGAAGATTGGAATAAGCGGCGTGGTTATCAGCGCGAGGACGAGGAGCTGTGGGGCCAGCTGGGAGGCTCTGGACACAAGCTCATGGATGCCTTTTCCAAGGCACGCGACTCGGCAGGGAGGCTGATTGACGCGACGTTGGGCATCGAGAAGGAGGTCACGGAACAGGAGCGGCGCGACTTTTACTTCTCTCCCCGGAACCCGCCCGTCAACGACTACCACCCTCCCGTTGTAAGCAGCAAGCCTCCCCACCGAGATGCCCGCAAGTGGATGCTCCAGCCGCCCCCGCCGGCCAAGGTCATGGAGGGCAAGGTCCCCGTCTCGCGGGCCATTAGCGCAGCCAGCAAGTCGAGCGGGAGAACAATGGTTTCGGACGACCAACTGAGCCGATTTGGAACGGACAAGCTGGTCAAGGAGAGGTCGAGAAAAGAGAGCGACCCGAGCGAGACGGAGCTGATCGACTCTCTCTTCGTCCCCCGGAGCCACCGGTCCATGAGCTACACCAGGAGCAGGAGTTTATCCATGGATGACTCCGACGACTCGCATGAGAACCAATACGATAGGCGGAGAAGGAGTCGGCGCATGCTACGCGCCGTGCCGCCGGGCGTCGAATCTGATGAAGAGGAGGACGCCTCTCCGCCTCAAATATCGGAGACTGTCAGTCACACGAGCACCTCGGCACACGCGGCCCAGCGGCCCAAGCTAGAAACGATTCCTAGCACCGGCGCCATTGGTAGCAGCCGTGCCTTGTCTCGCAAATCGACGAACCGACAAAAATTGGCAAGGAACAGGAATACCTGGGCCAATTCTCCGGTTGGCGACGACACGGAGTAGACGTTCCTAACGGAGCAGCACGTCTACCCGTGTAACAAACGCGTTCACTTTTCCTGTGGCGTTTTTGCTTTTCTTTTTGGAGGACTTATTATCCTCTCGGGTTCATTGCACAGGGAGCGCATGCCGGGTGTTCTTGGGTTTGCAGCATCGGGGGGGTCATGGATCGGCGTCGGAGGGAATTTGTTTATGTCAGAGAGGGCGATATCTTTAGCCCAAAGAGCTGTCACACGACATGTTTCATCAGTCATCACATTGTCTTACAGCAGCAGCCTGGAGGTAGGCGTCAGGGCAAAAAGTCAAATTAACGTCCTTCAGTGCAGACGAGCCTGCCTCTCTGAAACGCAAGAGCCAGCATCGCCCGTCTCCCCCGCGACTCTGGTGCGGCGGCCAATGCAGGTGATAACTCAATTGCCTGTTCGTGATATTCGTACCCATAGTATTCCCTATAACGCCGGCCGTGCAGAACCCATGTACGTAATCGTTATCCCTCTTCAGAGGTGCATGCCGCCGGTGCCTTCGTCGCTGTCGTCGCCCAGGCCTCGCATCTGCTCCTCTATGCGCCGTCTCAGCTGCTCGTCGGTCAGGCTGCCGCCAGCTGCAGCGCTCGAGTCTCCATTAACGCTCGGTCGGCCGGGTTGGCTGTCAAGGTGTACCTGACCGTCGCGTATCGTCCCTGTTTGAAACGTCCCATCCGACCACGCTGAGTGCTGCGGCGCCGTCTCGCTCTCGGCTCCATCCTCGCCGTTGGCCGCGTCGGTCTCGTCCTGGATAGCCCCCACGGCAGCCTCGTCTTTGCTCTGGAACTCGGCCCAGCTCAGACCGCGCTCCTCGACCTCTACGCGGACGAGCGCGATACGCTCGGCCATGCGGTCGATGACCAGCTCGTTCTCCTTGATTGCGTCGATGCAGTCCTGATCGGGCTCGGCAGCGGTGGAGGATGGAGGCGAGTCGACAGCCGTGGCGGAGCCTTCGGCAAAGGGCTTGAGCTGGTCGTTGGAGTATTGAAGGTGCGCGATGGAGTTGCGGATTTCAAGCACCTTGAGGTGCAGCATGCCGATGGAAAGGTCCTTGAGGGCCGCGGCGAAGCGCGAAGGGCTTATGGGGCGCGTATCGGCGGACATGATGGGCGAGGGATTTCGCGCGTGTGTCCGGCTTGGATGCGGTGATCTGCAAACTCGTCGGTTGCTCGGAGCTCTGGAGCTGTTGGAGCTTCGATGTCGAGGTCAGAGGCGAGGGAAGAAGGCAATGGAGGGGCACAAGGCTTCACTGGAGTGACGACAATCCTGGCGGTGGGGTGCTAGACCCCTGCTGACGCTAAAAGTGGCTACCGGCTACGGACGACTTTGGCTGCATCTGGCTGAGGCCACCCTGAAATTCTTCGGCAAACACGCCAGACTTCGACGTGACGCATACGACAGTTGCCTGCCTCGACTCGCTGCGCCGTCGGCAGCCTGATCGCGAATCTGGCACGTACGGCTGAGCAAGGATGAGCATACTCATTTGTCCCAATGCATCGCGCGCGCTGCTAAGGGCCGCCACGCGTGGGCTGGCATCGACATCATCCAAGGCGCACGTATCACGACCGTCGCAATGGCTTCCGAGCAGCGCATGCCGGGCTCGATTGATTACATTTTCTTGCCAGAGCACATGGCAAAGGTCACGGACGCCGGTTTGCGCGTCCGGCCCCGGCTATCGACACGGCGATCGGCGGACGCTTTTCTCGGCGCCCAAGGTCATTCGCAACTATGAAGAACTCCCGCGAGACTACAGGGACCAAACAGGGCTTGCATTTGGCGGGAAAGACTTGACCGAAGCAGAAGCCAGGCAGATACTCGGCTCTGAAATCAGCGCCGCGGGAGCGAACCACCTGCTAAGGATATTGCACGGAAGGCGAGTCGCGGGCACGTTGGAGGACCCAGCATTTGCGATACACACGACGCAATTCTCAGCGGAGCAGATGGCCGCAGCGCTGGATCACCTGCGGAAGACGGTCCCAGTTGATGAGGTCATGAATGCTGGGCTGAGGGCTGAAGACGAGCTCAGCCAGTTGGAGCAAGAGATGGAACTCAAGGAGCGGAAGGCGGCTGGGTCCAAAGAGACGGATGAAGCTACGGAAGTCGACTTCAAGCCGGACCCAGTCTACGGTCGGAGCCAGTTCGATGTGATGCGCGCACGAAACCTCGCAAAGTCAAAGGCCAAGGAAAAGGCCCTCGAAGAGGAGCGCCGGGCGGCGGAGGCACGAGACGGCGCAACCGGCGCCGGTCCCATCGCGAAACGGGAGGATGGGACACGAGAGATATCGAATCCCAAAATCGCCGAGTACTACGAAAAGGCGCAGTCCGGGCTGGACGCGCCCCCCGAGCTGAGGGCCTGGGAACGCATTCTACCGTCGGCGACGGTGGTGGCGCTGGTGCTCGGGTTCATGGCCGCCGTGGCCATGGTGTACGAGGAGCCGATGCCGCGGTACAGGCTGCTGAGGGAGTGGTCGACGTCGCAGGCCACGGTGGGAGCCATCATCGCGGTCAACGCGCTCGTGTTCCTGGGCTGGAGGGTGCCGCCGCTGTGGTCGCTGTTCAACCGGTACATGATCTTCGTGGTGGCGACGGTGAAGCCCATGACGCTCTTCTCGGCCGTCTTCTCTCACACGAAGCTTAGCCACCTGCTCGTCAACATGGTGCCGCTGTGGTTCGTGGGCACGGCGCTGCACGACGAGGTCGGGCGCGCCGATTTCCTGACGCTGTACCTGGGCTGCGGCGCGGCGGGCTTCCTGGGCAGCCTCATCACGTACACGCTCCGGGGGTGGCTGACGGTGACGTCGCTGGGGGCGTCGGGGGCGACGCTGGGGCTCTGCTCGGCGTACTTTTGGGAGCACCGGACGGACGGCTTCAAGATCCTGGGCCTACCGCAGGACGGGGTGCACGGCATCGTGTTCCTGGCCATGATCACGGCGCTGCAGCTGGCGGGGCTGGGCAGGACGGCGAAGCTCAAGGTGGACATTGCGTCGCACCTGTCGGGCATCGCGGCGGGGATCCTGGGCATCGAGCTGATAAACAGAACGCAGAGGCGGCGAGGAGGCGGCGAGGGCGACAAAGCCGTGATAGAGCTGCTGTCTCCGGAGGGGGCGAGCGTTGAGCGCGTGGAGGCGGCGAAGGGGCCGTCGGCTGCTTAGAGCGTCTGGCTCTGTATATTCGTGTATCATCACCAACATATAACGTCATGCGTGGCATCGCTACACATGGAATACTGTACTCGTACCAATCTCCCGGCAGCATGGATGGAATGCCCACGCCCGTCTCTCGGTATGTCTGCTGGTACGCTGCAGGCTCATCCCGAGCCTGCAGGCCGCTCGCTGGCTGGCGAATCAGCGACGCCGCGCCGTCGGCTGGCTTCCAGAAGCCAGCGAGTGGGGCGCCCGGGGCCGTCACCCAGGAAACGACCCGACCGCCAGGCCCGCCCGTCTGCAGGTGCAGGAACACATCCAATCCATTGTCATGCAGGCATCTGGAGCCGGCCGCAGCGTGCGAACGGGCGTGGTGCGACTGCCGCTGCCTTGTGTGAGCCTGGGCAGCGACGCGATGGAGCGGTCGGCGGCGAGAGTGGTTGACGGGCGCGCGGCGCGACCTCTGACGCCCCCAACCTCCCGCCGCCAGTTCGGGCGTCAGCACGCGGGACTCATTCGCAGTGCCGGCTGGGCCGTGCCGCAGTGCGGCATGCATGCATCATACGTGTACGGAGTAGGTACTGTACGGGAGTTATTCACTGTCCCGCTGGGATACCTAGCATGCCTACCTAGGGAGCATGAATGTGGTGCTGCTTTCGCCGAGGGGGCGGTTTTGGCTTTGGCGGGCAAACTCACTTGAAGGGCTTCGCGTCCAACGGCGCCTCCACCCGGGCCTTGCCGCGCAGCACGGCTGCTCGTACGGATCCTGCGAGTCTCTGGTCTCCGGCAGTGCGAGAGGAAGCGGCCCACCATCCAATCCATCCATTTGTTTGTGTGTCGTGGTGGGTGTGCTGCCCCAGACGCTAAAAACAGTAATCTGCGGCCGCCGCTGTCCCTCCCTTGCCTTGCGCCGTCCCCCCGAGCCCGACGCACCGTCTCCGCTTGCCGACTTCAAACCTCGCCGTTGTTCTTCCCCGTCCTCCTCGCGCGTCTCTCCTCAATCACGCACGAAACCTCTGCTCGAGCCACGCGCACGCAGGGACACACGTGCTTCGCTCCCTCCATCAAGTGCCGCACTGAGCCGCCTGAGGTATTCACCGCCGTCTAACGAAGCCAACGCGGAAGCCACACGACCCTCGCGCGAGATGGTCTAGGACCGCGCTCCTGCTTCTTCACCACTCCGCCACTCCGCCACTCCCTTTTTCTTCTGTCCTGCGCTCCTATCGAGGCGAGCCCCAGCCTCGCAGCGCCGCAATGGACAGCAGCTTGAGCCCGCTGTCAACGGACCCGGCCTCCGTGCCGTCGTCACCGCTCTCGAGCCTCTCCAAGACGCCTTCGTTGCCAAACTCCCCGATCCTGCACCCGGATGCCTCTGGCCGCTACCCCTCGCCCATGTCTTCCACGCCTTCGGGCACGCAGTCGCCCGTCAAGCTGGGTGACCCGATTGACGACAGTCCCCGCCCAGCCAAGAAGCGAAGGCTCGCGCCGCCCGCCCGGGAGCGCCGCGGTCCTGCTTACTTGGACCTGATGAAGGCGCACCACGAATTCACGCACGAAGACAACTTCCACCTGGAGAGGCTGCTCTCTGCGCTACGCAAGAAGAAGAAGATTGTCGTCATCGCCGGCGCCGGCATTTCCGTGTCGGCGGGCATTCCCGACTTCCGCTCGTCCACCGGCCTGTTTGCGACGGCCAGGAATCAGCACAAACTCAAGGCCTCCGGCAAGCACCTGTTTGATGCCTCCGTGTACAAGCACGACTCGTCGACTCAGTCATTCCACACCATGGTCAGGGAGATGGCCGAGATGACCAAGACGGCCCTGCCTACTCCTTTCCATCACCTGCTGGCCTCCCTCGCCAAGGAAGGGCGACTGCTCCGGCTCTACTCGCAGAACATCGACTGCATCGACACGTCAATGGAGCCGCTCAACACGAGCGTTCCTTTGGAGCCCAAGGGTCCCTGGCCTCCCACCATTCAGCTTCACGGCGGATTGCAGAAGATGGTATGCACAAAGTGCGGCGACCTGCAGCCCTTCAATGGCGAGCTGTTCAACGGGCCCGCAGCTCCCCTCTGCGGAAACTGCAAGGAGCAAGATGAGGTGCGCACAGCGTTTGCGGGGAAGCGCAGCCATGGCATCGGCCGACTGCGGCCCAGGTTTGTGCTTTACAACGAGTACAATCCCGACGAGGAAGCCATTGGAAACGTTGCTCGGGCCGACCTCAAGGCCCGGCCCGATGCGGTCCTCGTCGTCGGCACGACGCTCAAGGTCCCCGGCACGCGACGGCTCGTCAAGGAACTGTGCCAGGTTGCGCGGGGGCGCAAGGACGGGCTCACGGCATGGATCAACATCGATTCAGAGCCCAAGGGCATTGAATTCAAGGACTGCTGGGACCTCGTCGTGCGCTCCAAGTGCGACAACGTGGCCAGATTAGCAGCGCTCCCGCCATTCGACTGCGAGATCGGCACCGACTACGAGGTGTCCCAGGATATCGAGAAAGAAATGGCGCCGCGTCCCACCAGCATCGAAGTTGGAATCCCCTCGGGCGCTCCAAACCCCTCAACTTCAAGGGTCGAGGTCCAGCTGGAGGCCAAGCCGAAGCAAGTCGAGGCTCTCCAAGCCATTCCCACACCGCGCCCGAGCCCGCCAGCTTCAGCCAAGAAGAATCCGACAGCAAAGTCAGTGCAGGTCAAGCTCTCATTTGCCGGCAAGAAGATGGAGAGCAGCGGCGACAAGCCGGTCAAGGTGGCCAAGCCCCGCGCTCGCAAGCCCAAGCAGCCTGCCAAGGCAAAGGCGCCACCACCCAAGAATGCTTTGCAGACGTTCAAGGCTGGCAAGAACGTCTCAGATCGCGACGCTGTCAAAAAGGGTGGGCTGGGCGGACCTGTTCCCCAAGGATCCTCTCTCAAACTGGAACTCGACACAAATTTCTCTTCGCCGTCTCCTCGGCCCGAACAGAGCAGCTCGGTCGATGGTTTTTGGTTGAAGCGCGAGGCGAGCGACGACAACAAGCTCGCCGAGACGAGTTCTGGGGCACCGTCCACGCCCACTTTTCCCGAGAGGCCAGTCTTCAAAGAGACTATCTCGCCAAAGTCTGTGCCTCAGAGCATGCGCGACCTGATTGACGTGGAATGAGGGATTGTTTATGCTATGTCTATGGGAGTTCTTCCTTTTTGGGTGGCCCGATTCCGTCTTTGAACAGCCAAGGTCGGCAATCCAGTTGAACGCGGCCAGGCCAGCATCTTATAGAGCGAAAAGGTACTATTGCATGGAGTTTTGGAGTTGTAACGCTTTAAACAGACACCGGAGACGGAGAAATACAAGTCCTGTGTTATCGGACTGCCACCATCTTGTCTGGCCCGCCGGCGATGATGGTCATACATTTCGCTTTGGAGGAAGCCATTAGCGAGATGTAATATACAGCTTAAATGCCAAGTCTATGACTCCCATTTTGATTGATTGAGATACTTGTCATTCTCTATTCCGAGGTTAGTGAACATGCTTCAGCCTGATAGGCCTTGCACGTACGTGACAAGGCTGAAAGGCGGCCCAACGCAAAGTGCAGTGTGCAAACAAGGTCACGGCCAGGAAAAGGTCTGCTGCCTCAAAAATAGCCATTAATTTTCAATATCGGTCTCCATGGGTATCTAATTGCCTCGTCGTTGCTCCGCTATTACCATGCTGGGAGGGAAACTTCCTCCGCTCAAACTCGCCGCTACTTGATGTGCACCTCGAACGCATCCAGGTCGTCAATCTCGGCGTCAGCCATCGTGACGTGCTCCTCCAGCCTGTCGCCGTCAAAGTAGAGGCCAACGTCCTTGTCCGAGCCAACGCCTCTCTGCGTGCGGAAGCCCGTGACGAGCGTCTCGACCGTCGTCTCCGGCCGCACCGTCAGCTTGACGTCCTCCAAGTCCCGCGCCTTGAGGATGACCCTGAGCTTGACCTCTGGCTGCGGCGACGCCTCGGAGGCGTCGTCCTCGGTCTCGGAGAGCTCGCCGGCCTCGCGCTTGCGGCGGAGCTCCTCCTCCCGCTCCATCTCCTGGAAGAGCTCGGGCGTCCACGCTTCCATGTGCACCTGAGAGCCCCTATTTCTCAGTCCGCCTTGGCTGTGGTCTTCCACCTGGACGCGGCCGCCGGCTTGCGGTCGGATGCCCAAGTTGAGCAGGGTAGAGAAGGTGTACACCTTTTTCCGCCGCCAGGTGAGGATTACATCGTCGTCCTGCCGCAGGGAGAGCTGGGCACCCTTGCGACGTTGCAGCATTATCCAGTTGTCGCGCACCAGGCGGAGAGGTTTGTCGAACAGGAACTTGACCAGACAGGGCCCGGTGCCGGGTATAGCGGAGGTGACCATGATGTCTACCTTCTCCTTTTCCTTCTCGGGAGTCTCATTGTCGCCACGTGCCAGCATGGCCTGATGGCGCGCGCGCTGTTGTTCTGCTTTGCGAACATATTCCGCGAACTCGTCATCCTCGGGAGGGGGTAGGTCAGGAGAGTCATCGACTTGCTCGATACTAGCATCTCTACGCCACCTCGATGGAGTTGAGATGGCTACGATGTCGTCGTCGTCGTCTTCGTCAGAATCTAGGGAGATGACTGGGCCACTGCCGGATATAGACATGCTCCCTTGGAAGCTTTGGACGGGAGTAGCGATCTTGGAGTGGGATCGAAGGACATGCGTGGACGGCGAGTCCACCGCGCGGGCATCTGCCTCCTCCAAGCTTAGAATTTGTTGCGCTGTTTTGGACGGGGTCGACTCGACCCTGGACCGCTTTGATGCTGGAGGCGTAACGAGTTTGCTAGCAACGTGTCAGCGGGGGTTCAAGCTGGAAGAGATATACAGCTCCACGGACCTAAAGCTCGGTTCATCGTCAATGGTCAAGGACTCGTCCGTTGCGAAGACGTCGTTGGTCAGTTCGTCTTGCCCTTGACTCAAGGGAATCCTCTCATGCTGTGCCTCTTCGTCCTCGCGCTGCGCATCGTCACCGTCGTCGTCTTCCTCTAGCCGCCGTTTGCCCAGCGTAGCAGAGTTGCGCCGCCTTCGCTCCTCCTCCTGTTTCTGCTTCTTCTTCAATCTGCGCTCGCGATCCGCGGCCACAATGGGTTCCATTTCCTTGGCTCTCCGAAACAGCGCCAGGTCGTCGTCGTCGCCGTCGCCTTTCGGGCCATCGTCGCTGGAGGCCAGCTTCAGCTGCGCCGTCTTCCGCAGGGCTGTCGGCTTGAAAGGAAGCTTCTTCAGCTTCTTGGGCGAGAGGGAAGCAGCGTCTTCCGCCATGGCGTTGGTAGGCGGCCTGCAGCAGAGCCTGTTCGGAGGCGGCGCTGCACCTTTATGTCAGTTGCCAGAGCCGGTGGACGTGATGTCAACGCAGCTTGGCTGATGTTCCTTGCTCGAATCTGAAGGAGGTCAGTCGCGTCGCGCAGCGGGGTCCCCAGGTGGTTATTTAGCGCGTTCGGGCCTGTAGCCAGCCCGTTGCTAGGGCCGGATTCAGCGACGTGCAGCGCTAACAGCGCTAGGGTTCCGGCGTGCGCAGCGGCACCTGGGTACGTGGTTCTACAGTGCGAAGCCTTGCGCATTCAGCGGCCTTATCGCCGATGCTTGCCTTATCGTGCAGGCGGTCCAAACCTCACCTCAATTCTCATCATCTTCGCAAGTCTTCACCGAAAGCCGCTCACTACACCTGGTACCTCCCACGTACCCGCCACTCACCGCGCACATCCCCGGCCATGGAGAACGGAGCCATCTCGCAGGGCGAGGGCAAGGACCCGTCCAGCTTCCTGAGCGACATCATCGGCAACCCGGTCATCGTGAAGCTCAACTCGGGCGTCGTGTACAAGGGTGAGCCCCCCCGTGTCGGCGCACACCCAGGACCAGACAGCTGACGATGGATGTTGAAACAGGCGAGCTGCAGTCTGTGGATGGATACATGAACATTGCGCTGGAGAAGACGCAGGAGTTTGTCAACGGCACGAAGCGGAGGGAGTATGGCGATGCCTTTGTGCGAGGCAACAACGGTGAGCGAGACCGCAAACGCCGCGCGATGCGATGGATGATCCAGCTAACGGTTTCCAGTAATGTACATCTCCGCGGACTCATGAGGAATGAAAGAAATTGAATTGAATTGAATCTTTTGCTTGGCCTACTTACTTGATTGATCCTGCGTCTCTAACGACGACCTCGCCATTCTCACATCAAATGCAAGCGATTGATCAGCTACGGTGAAGGATGCGGCCGCGTCTACAGTCTGGTAGTCCAGGCAATCGGAGTTGTACCGTGAACCACAGTCTCCCCTCTGTCGTCCCAACTCGCATCGCCATTCTTCAAGATCCGATCGAAGTTAGCCTCGAATGCTGCCCTCTCAGCTCCCTCGAGCACAACGACTTGGCTCAGGGTGTTGATGCGAGCCCAGAGCCTGTCCTTGGTCAATGATACCGTGAAAGGCAGTCTCTCCTCGCTGATAGGCGTCGAGAAGAGAGGCTTCGAGGCGCGAGACTGGCGGTCAAAGACCTCCCACCACTTGTCGTCGCGGAAACGCGGAGGGCCGTCCGGCGGAAGGCTGAGGATGAGCTCCTTCATGGCTTGCTCCCACTTGGTCGACGGGCTCCACTTTCTCGGCTGATTATCTAGGGCAGTGATGAGTGATTGGGCTTTGAGAGCTTGGTGGTCAGAGGTCACCAACAGTCTTCAATGTTCCAGATCATGCCCAACTTGCCTCCCGGCTTGAGAACTCGCCGGATCTCCTCCAAGGCGTCCTCATTGGCGAACCTAGAGCCGTGAGTAGCTTTTCAGCCAAGGGTGCATCTTTACTCACCAATGGAATGACTACGCAAAACACAATCTCGTCAGAAACAGTGGCCGCCCAACACAAGGCATTTGCCATGAGGCATAGAGCACGACTCACCTGAGCAGCAACAATAGCATCCGCCCACCCGTCAGCAATATCCATCTTGGTGGCAAGACCGCCACGGACGGTCACGCCTTTCAGCCCTTTGGCTGCCAAGTTGTCCCTCATCTTGGCCACCGGCTCCACCGCCTGTATCTCATACTGCTCCCCCCTCGCAGCCAACAACTCCGTGAACTTACCCGTTCCAGCGGCGAGGTCAATCACCTTGGCGTTTGGCTTATCCGCCACGCCAAGATGATCTAGGAGGCTCTGGACAGCCTGGGGTGCATATGACGGGCGGTGCGCGTCGTAGGCAGCAGCATTATCAAAGCCGCTCGTAGCGGCCTGGTCAACTACAGATGATGGCGGTGTCATTGCTACAGGTATTGGTAAGGTTGACAAATTACTCTTGTTCAATCGAGGTTCGTGCTGGAGAGGCGACTTTATATAACCGGCCATGTCGGGAATAACCAAACAAGTGGCTTGCGTTATCGAGTTGTTCCCGCCAATTATCCCCGAGACCCAGATTGAAGACCATCAACAGGAGCTGATCACGCTAAAGGAGCAAAGGATGACGATATTCTTCGTAATGTCTCCAAAATGTATTGGTCGCTTGTATTCTAGTCGTTCCAAGGAGCAAATCATACAGCGTGTCTCGTTATAGAGTAAATATTGAGAATGTCACTTACGCACGGCAGCATCTGTCCCTTTTGGCCGCAAGCACTCCTAGTCGAAGTCTCACTTATGATATTATCACCCTGGATAGTGCCGAGTAATCCTTAGGATTTGCGAGGCTTCCCCACTAGTTTTGACTGCCTTTCTTCGGGCGTTGCGTCATATTGTCGTCTGAGCCCGAATGTCCTGGATTATGGGACGTGAGCCCTTGCCTAAGCCCGAGGCCCCAAGCTGGGTCGAGTTGTCCTGTTGTTCCATTCGGATAGACTGCGGCTGAGCCGTACATCGCCTCGTCGCCCGGGACCTTACCCGCGGGTGGAGTTGCACACGAATCGGACCCGAGGAAGAGCTGTGGCATCCTGGAATCCACACGCGGAGGCGAGCCTCGGTCAAAAGATGGGTGCGATCCGTCAAATTCTCGAATGTCATCGCAAATTCCGGCCGGAAGGTAGTCTGGCCCTGGCCGCGGATCAATAGCCATCATCTCTGCCTGTTCTATCGAGCCTGGCGTAGCGGTCGACGACCGTCTTGAATGCTTGGGTCCGCTCGTGGCCAGTGTTCGAGACGATGAAGCATGACTTTTGCCTTTCGCTGATGGGTCACTTGCATCAAATTCATTCAGAGGCCAGGGGTCGCCCATCTTCTCTTTGCCTTTCGAACCTTCCGTCGCCTCGTCAACCAGGGTCCGCGATGGGGCGTTGTGACTCTTGTCCGGGGTATTAAACCGCGATATCCAGATGCCCTCGACTTCAACACCGCTCTCCAGCGCGCGGACCCCGAACGGAATTTCGATCGTCCCCAGCTGTTGGTGGTTGATGCCACAGCGCCGCATCTGCATCAGTCGCGCTCGCCGCTCCTCCTCGATGACTTCGTGCTTCTGCAACTCTCGATTGGTCCACCACAACTTGGCGACTGCAACTGCGAAGACGAGGACGATGGCGCAGGCGAGTACCTGACGGCTCGGGTCAGTTCGACGTCGGGCATAGCAGGGCCGGGGAGGTGCTCACAAACGACATGTCCTCCCAGAGCGCCCATCCTATGAAGAAGGTGGCCATTTTGATGTTTGCGCGGGTTTGATGGACGACAAAAGAATGGAACCTGTCCCCAAAACAGCCGATCTTGTTCTTTCAAATCCAAAGGGACTCCAAGGTCAAGCAAAAGGCGGCTGCTGCCATGGCACGCTTCTGAGTGGATGGTGTATCAAGAAAATCCGCCACTCTCCCCGCCAGGGCCAGCTTCGCGGGAGTACGATGATGGCAAAAGCGCCGTGTTCCGCGAACAACGACAGTTCAGGGGGGAAATTCCAATGGAGGGAGGGGCGAAGCAGGTGGCAGTCGGGAGTCCGTGACTCCGGTGGTGTTGGGGCCGACGCGTACCTAAATAACAAACAGGGCAAGAGCCTTTATCCTTTATCAGTCAGGCGATGAGAAGTAAGTAAATGAAGATAAATTAAAACGAATCTTCAGCTTTGAAGAAGTGTTCGTCCCTATCCATGTGCGGAGACACAGATTTTGAAAGGCTGCCAGATTAACAGCTTCTGTTCTGATATCAGCAGATGGCAAGAACGTCATGCGAACTGCTCAGTCTCCGAGGGTAGGCGGCGTCGAACGGATGGTTCTTGTCTATCTGTCTGCTGAACGGGATTTGAAATCTTAAGGATTTCATTTTTACACAGTTATTGTCTCCCTCGAGGCCAAAAGAAGTCTTCGCTAGACGGAAGCTTCGTGTAACGTTGGACAGCTCGTCAGACAACGCATCATCATTCGAACAACTGTGCGTCTCCAGTGGGTTCCAGCTAGTGCTGACTTGTGTCTCGTCTTCTTCTATCCCCTTTTCTGAAATTGGACTTTTCGGCAATACCAAATACAACGAGTTTCCTCCGCGACGCCATGAGCCCTGCATGTTCACATCCACACAGTAAAAGATTTAGAGAAAGGCTAGGAGCGAAGTAAAAATGTACAAGGACACAAAGGCGATTGGAGCCAATGACCCTGGAGTCTAATCAATTGAGGGTTTCCGCGTCTGGCATTGGCCTCTGTCACGCTAGATCTGGGCTTGTTGCGGGCCTGGCTTGGTAGGGCTTGTTGTATCGGTGCCGCAGATGCACAGAACCAACGCACATGTTACCAGATGCTATCAGGCACGACAGGGGCGACCATCGACTCCGGCGGAAGTGCGCGCTTCTCCCGCCGACTTTCCCTTCCATCGTCAGAGGCTACCCGTTGGTGTTCTCCGCATTGGCCGGTCCGAGGCGCGCCAGGGTCATGGATGGCTCGCTTCGTGGCATCGTGGTGTTAGCTCGATCCATGCTCGGCCCACCTCCAGGTTCGGCAGGGGTGCGTAGGATGGATGACGGCAAGCGTCAGTCGATGGATGTGTGTGGCTTGGGCCTGGACGACGGGCTCGGGGGCAGGGCCGCGACCCGCGACCGATTCCAGGATGCGCAGCGGCTTGCTTCTTGCTTTCTGGGAGAGGAGACATAGCAAGGTATTGGAACATCAGGGCAGGCGGAGCACGTGCATCCAGAGCCTGCGCGCAGCACATGGAAGCAAAGGACAAGATGCCCTGCCGCATCGTTTGCCGCACCCGTACTCGTGGGTCGCAGTTGACGATGAGGGCCTGCGTTGGTCCTACAAGTAGTGATTGCGCTGCAGCCATTAGCACAAGAATGGAAGCATATCTCCAGGCTCTACATCGCGGAATAGGCACCTTAGTCTCGAGGCCTTACCTTAGAAGATAAGGTACCTTATTACTTCTCAACATGCAGCCAAGGCCCTGCGCCGCCTGATCGCCCGTCTCTTCACCCGCTACGAGTACTCGCACGGCGGGCCAAGCAACCCCCCATCACCACCCACTGTCTCCTCGCTGCGCCAGAGGGTCAGCGGCCACCCCGGCACCGACGCCCGACCACCGACCCAAGCAGGAAAAAGATTCGACCCCACTGCAGGGAACGGACTTGAGCGCCTCGATCCATCCGACGCCGCCAACTTAAAGGCTCCATCCCATCGCTCCATGGCCGCACCCGATGCTGTTCGTCCCGCACTTTAAATCTGCCTTGCATCCGTCTATCCCCTTTGTTGGCTCTTACCTTTGATCCAATTGCGCCTTGCACCCCGTAGCGTATGCTGCTTTCTCTGCTCCGCGACTGAAGACCTCTTTCGTCTGTCTCTCTCCCTCCCTCTTCGCGCTCTTCGCGGCCCCGCGAGCCAACTCCTTCAAGCTCGCCCACGCCCTTGCTCGCGGATCTGCACTGCTGCACGCGCCTGCTGCTGCCCGTTCCCTCGCGCCGGCCCCGACGATATGCCTATCCGGAACCCCTTTGCTCGCCGGCCAGGCGCCGCCTTCGCCAACGACGAGAACCTGCGCCCGGAGCAAGAGAACAGCCACCCAGGCTTCGAGCGCGTCGACACCGTCGGGTCCAAAGCCTCGTCAGTCCTGAGCATCCGCAGCGCTAAGAGCCAGGACACTGGCGAGTATAAGATGAGTGGTGCGTGACCTCCCTCTGCAGCGCAGACCCATGCCACGATGCGTCGTCGGCGGCCTGCGGGGTGACCCGCCCTAGCCGGCCGTCACCCGACCACATAGAGCCTTGGTTGACCGTGTCTCGGCGCAACAGTTGTCAACGACAGCGGCGTATATCTCCCGGTAAGTGCGCTTGCTTGTATGCCGATGCGACGTTGGCGGCCGTGCTGACTCGGGCCCGTGTGCAGCCATCACCGAGCGACGAAAAGGCGCAATGGCCTCGCAAGTACCTGACGACGCGGACGTCGTCGGACACACGGAGCAGCTTTGGCGACATTGAGCACTTTTCCATCTCGCGGGAATCCTTCGACTCCTACCGGCGATCCTTTGTACGTTCATGCACTTTGCGAGTCGGGCTCTCGACTAACCTTGCTCAAGGACATCTCAGCGCGGTCGCCCATTGGCGGCCAAGATGTTCAAACGCGCCAGAGCCTGGACTCGGCGCGTTTCCCTCGCCTCCCTAGATCGGCAATAGACCGCAAGATGGAGCGCCAGCCTCCCACGGCTGAAGAGGGCTTCGAGGACGTCGGCCTTGAAGACCACAAGCAACCGCCCCGGAAGCGCGGCTTCTTTTCCAAATTCGGCGACAACACACAAGACAAGGACTCGGCGGGCCAGCCGGCCGTCTCGCGCTTCCTCATGCCCGGGCGCAAGAGGGGACAGAGCGGGCAGGGCGCTGAGCTCGGGGTCATGGACCGTCCGAAGACTGACGAGCCGCGTCAATGAAGGCGCCTCTACTTACTCGCCTCGTTGACCTTGAGGTGCTTGAAGCTTTCTCGCTCTATTGTTTTTGCTCTATATACTTGATGACCGGCAATTTTTTCTGGACGGAGTTTGGGCGCCGTGGATAGACACGCATTTGCTACGGCAGGCATGTATTTGCTTGGAGGGGGCGGCGATGAACACTGGCTTAAGACCACGTGGGATGGTTCACGACAATCACGAGGGCTGTAAAACATGGCTTATGGGACGGGAATCTTGTCAACTGCTGCTCGATGACTTGACGATAATTGCATTGAACGCCGTTGCTCCGGCTCTTTTTGTAAGCCGCGGTATGTGGACTGCGCGGTGAAATCGAGGTCCTCTCAATTCGTCCGCAAATCACCAACGCCGGTCCTCAGGGGCCCAGCACCGAGTGTTTAGCGGGAATTGACTTTCCTCCCTTTTTGCCGAATTGGCGAAGGAGCCCTGCAAATTCTCGTGGTGGGATTCAGTCGATGCCCCCTCAGCGGCAATCCCGATCCCGGAGGCGCGCGCTATCGGGCGACTTGCTGGCGGGTCCGTCGGTGGCCAGGTTGCGGAGATGGGGGCCCCCGCTCGGGCTGGTTGCGTGCCCGGAGCTGGCCTTAGCTGTGACGACCATCTCATATCGGGTGTATTATTACCGCATGATCTTGTAGTCACTTGCGAGTGGAAAGGAAAGCTTTGCCAGGGCGAAACCGCTTGCACCAGGCAAAATCGAGCGGCATGGCTTCCGAAGCACCACCGGCGGACGGCGTCGCCCGGCTGTCCCTCTCCTCCGGGCTGGCCTTGTCATCCCGGACCGTCCACGCCGATGACCACATCGCCGCCCATCGAGCCGTGGCGCCGGCCATGCACGTCAGCACCACGTTCCGTTACAGCGACGACCCGGAGCAGCTGAGCGCTTGGGACAATGTAGACGTGAGTTGGCTCGCTGTGGACTCGGCTGGCCGTGTACTAACACTTCGCTCTCAGCCATCTGCGCCCTTGGACTCTCATGTCTATTCTCGTGACACCGCCCCAAACACAACCCGCTTCGAGGCGATCCTCACCTCAATCCTCGGCGGGGAGTCCTTGACCTACTCCTCTGGCCTCTCCGCCTTCCACGCCATGCTCGTCCGCATCAACCCACGCCGCATCGCCATCGCCGGGGGCTACCACGGCTGCCACGGCGTCATCAAGGTGCTCTCGCGCTTGACGGGCCTCGAGAAGCTGCCCCTAGACTGCGACCCCTCGGAGCTCCAGCCCGGCGACGTCGTGCACGTCGAGACGCCGCTGAATCCCACCGGCGAGGCGCGGAACCTGCAGTACTACGCCGACAAGGCGCACAAGGCGGGCGCGTATCTGACCGTGGACGCTACCCTTGCGCCGCCTCCCCTGCAGGACCCCTTTGCCTTTGGAGCCGACGTCGTTATGCACAGCGGGACAAAGTATTTCGGCGGGCACTCGGACATGCTCTGCGGCGTGCTGAGTCTGCGGCCGGGCCTGGGCTGGGCCAAGGAGCTGCGCGAGGAGCGTCTGCTGCTGGGGTCCGTCATGGGCAGCCTGGAAGGCTGGCTGGGCATCCGGTCGTTGCGCACGCTCGAGCTGCGCGTCATGCGCCAGAGCGCCACGGCAACTGCCCTCGTGTCCTGGCTCGCGGGCCAGCTCAGCGACTCCTCCACGGTGGTTGGATCCCTCGTCGACCGCGTCCAGCATGCCAGTTTACAGCCAGAGGCGGCGGACGAAGGGAGCTGGCTGCGCGAGCAGATGCCCGCCGGCTACGGCCCGGTCTTCGCGATATGGATGAAGGACCAAGAAGTCGCCAAGAGACTCCCCAGCCGGCTGCGGCTGTTCCGCCATGCGACGAGCCTGGGAGGCGTGGAGAGCTTGATCGAGTGGCGGGCCATGTCGGACCTGGGAGTGGACAAGAGGCTGCTGCGGGTGAGCATCGGCGTGGAGGCGCTGGAGGACTTGAAGGAGGACTTGCGGCAGGGACTTGAGAGCCTGAGAGCCTCGTGAGTGCCGGAGCCATGGCGGGTGCGTGTTCGTGACCTCGCCGTCTTTGTTAGATTAGCGACGTAGCCCTGTTTCGCCCTTGCAACTTCAGAGCATCAACCCCCGCGTTCTTTTTCACTTTGTGAGTCTTGGCTGAGCCCGACCGTGAGATGTCATGGTCCAGGTTCTCGGTCATAAGCTTGTCCTTGGTTGTAGTTGAAATGAGATATCAATGTGAAACGCTCGGCTGTCCGTACTTTTCCCAACGTACCACCGCCTGTGAGAAGCGACAAGATGGAATTGCAGACGGCCGTTTCGAAATGGATAAGCAACAGCAAGCTGGCGTTTGCTTTCGGTGTTGGGATCAAACGGCAAGGTCAAGTCGTGAAACAACCTAACCTTAAGCTTCCGCCCGCGATCTACCGCCAGGCTGCGCTAAGGAACAAGGCTTCCCGCCCCGCCGCCGGATCCGATTCAGCTCGACGGCGCTAATTTACTGCCGGCCCCCTGACAATCCTCGCCAGGAGAAAAAGGCGGCCAGCCTGCTCTCAACCACCACCCGGATTGGACATTCTCGACGGCCGGACTCGACAGGCACACGGCGGAGCATGCCACCGAGCAGCGACACCGACCCGACTCAGTGCGTGCGACGCTGCTCTTGAACGACCCGAACGCTGGACCTCGGCGGCACGAGGCCCGCGGCGCCGCGATCAGATGCCCCGACTCGCCCTCTTCCGTCTGCCGACCAAGCTTCGGCGACGGGTCAGACGCAACCGCCTGGCCATGCTCGCCGCCCTCGCTGCCCTCCTCTTCCTCCTCGTCCTGCCCGTCTACTCGCTCTACTGCGCCTACAAGCCGCCGCGCTTCCTCATCAGCTACCTGCGCGGCAAGTTCCCCGACGTGCTGTTCGAGGTGACGACGACGGACAAGATCGTCGCGCTGTCGCTCGACGACGCGCCCTCGGCGCGCACGGATGAGATCATGGAGGTGCTGCGGGAGAACGGCGCGCACGCGACCTTCTTCGTCATCGGCTCGCAGGTCGAGGGCCGCGAGGCGGCGCTGCGCAAGCTCGTCCACGAGGGCCACGAGCTGGCCAACCACGCCATGCACGACGAGTCGTCCAAGTCGCTGAGCAACGACGAGCTCGAAAGACAGGTCAAGGAGGTCAAGGCGAAGCTCGTCACTGCGTACGAGGCCGAGGGCAAGATCCTGCCCAACAACTACTTCCGGCCGGGTTCGGGCTTTTTCAACTGGAGGATGCGCGACCTGCTGGGCAACAGGGGGTTCCGCATCGTGCTGGGCAGCGTATACCCCCATGATCCGCAAATACCGTACCCGGGCGTCAACGCGAAGCACATACTGAGCATGGTGCACCCGGGCGCCATCATCATCTGCCACGACCGGAGGAGGTGGACCGCCCCGATGCTGCGTACCGTCCTGCCGGAGCTGCGGCGGCAGGGCTACAAGATTGTCACCATCACAGACCTTGTCAAGTCTGTGGAACCGTTGGGCGGGCGATGATATGGCGCAGACCAAACGGGATCCGGGCATTTAGGGTGCTTCTACGTTTTTGACTTGAAAGCGTATCGGAGTTGGACATCAGGGCATAGAGGCTTCATTACAACACGGCGACGAGGCCGTGCACCATTTATTCGGGGAGTTGGGCAGGCCACGGGCGGGAATTCTGTCGATGATGGTTGATATTGGGTCTATTCGCGGAGGAACTTCTGATGACGTCCCACAGAGAGACGTGGCCATTGGCATGACGAGCATCATTGTAAAACATAAGCATTTCGGGCAAATGGAACGCACAGTCTACACAATTCTGATAATCCCTGAAAGTTTTCCCATGCATCTCTCGACGTGCATCTTTGCCTTGATTTGCGATGCTTGAGTTTTGCGGTGCTTGCTTTGCGTCCCCATTTCATGAAGTTTCCTGCTTCATATTAGACGCGTTGCCCTCAAGCTCGAGGTCCAGTGAACCCGCCGCCGAGGTGTTCAGACCATAGCCGGTACTTGGCGCATTTGCATCTTTGTCATGGCTGTGTCTATTTCGGATCATAGGTATTTCAAAGGGAAGCCAATCGGCGACATACAGGGTCAACACGAGCTGCTGCGGCCACTTGGGCCCATGCTAAGCGCGTAAAGGCACCTCAAACAATGTGCAAATCCAGACGCTCCGTCGGTCGCGATCAACCAGCCAGTGCATCAGACTCGCGCGAGCCGTCGACATTGCTAAATAGGTACCTTACTTCCAGCAAATCTCATTCAGCACTCTGCGCGGCGCAGCACCCCTCGGCACGCCAGGACGCATCGGCGCCGTTGTTGCCCACAAGGGCAGGTCTCCCCGACGCAATGCTGGTCCACGCGGCGCTCTGCGTCTGTACCTGCAAGTGACAAAATCGGGGTTCCGCGCCGCATGGCCTCGTTGGAGGAGGCATGTGATCGCTCTATCATTGGCATACTCGCGGGTGGCATGATGGCGGGGTCAGGCCTTTGTTCAGTCTGACGGTGGTGCGGCTTGAGAAGATGACGGAGGTTGGGGGCATGGGGCCACATCGACTCCTCACAAGGGGCTCGTCAGTACCATTCGGGTCCATGTGAGCAGCCGCCAAAGGATCGCCGGCAGAGACATCGACACATTGTAGTCAGGGACCATGAGTGCCTTGCGTCACCCCCTTACATGCCGGCCATTGTGAGCGAGTCAATGTTAGCATGTAGCCGCGTAAACAAGTCAACTCACGAGCAGAGCAAACGAAGCGACACAGCGAAGCTCTAGAAACCTACTGTCATTCACAGTAACTAATATAATCACTCATAAGAATCTACGTCATCATCAAACATGTCCAACATTGCCTCTTCTCTGAAACGCCTCTACCAAGGTGCTTGCCTGGTGTGCCCAACGAAGGCCCAGCCCTCTGCGGCTGGTATCTGTTTCCCAAATTCAAAACCACCTTGTCTTCCCCGCGAACTCCCGATTCATAACCCCGACATCCTCTTTGAGAATTTTGGCCGAGGCCGCATCCGCTTTGTTCTTCAGCCGAAGGCGTCCAGAAATATGTACAGCCGAACGTGAGGCGACTACTCTCTCCAAGGGCGAGAAAGCAACAGCCATGCCACTACCCTAAATCCAAAGGGGTGCAGGGGCGGCGGCGTGCTTCGTCTCGGGGAAGAAGGCAGCCGAGAGGCTCTGGATGGCACCGAGGTAGTCGGTGGCGCTCAGCTTGACGAGCCCCCGCGATTGGAGATACTGCTGCTCCTCGTCGATAGTTGCCAGTTGAGTGCCGGTGCTGTATTCCTCGGCCAGTTCCGTGACCTGGGCCAGTTCCTGTCCGAATGGGTGAGCATCCTTGGGCAGCCCGGTGGCAGCAGGTGGCGGGGCCAGGGCAGTGGTTTGCTTCTGAGAGTAAGGCGAAGAAGTATGCGAAGAAGAGGATGCGCGGGTGGAGGTCGAAGGGGGACGAGAGAAAGTCTGGCCGGCCTTGGTGGACGTGGACATCTCCGAGTCCCTTGACATGCGCGAAACGGAGCGCGAACGGGCGATGGCGTCGTAGGAGTTCTTCTTGGTGTGCGATGGGGAGCGCTTTGGAATTGCAGGCGGCAGCGTTTCGCTTGCAACCAGCGTCTTGCCTGGCATCTTGAAATAGGAAGTCAGATGGTTAGGCTGCGGGGACGAAGATCGCTCGCCAGGCGCCACGTCTGGGCTGGTCGGTGGCGTCGATTCAACAGTCGGGGCGTCGGAGTCTTCGTCGGACCTGGTGTTGGTGGAGTTGCTGCGCGAAGGTCGAGGAAGGTCGGGGGCGTTGTAGGACAGCATGTTCGTGGTGTGGATGAGCTGGACGGGAGCCGATATCTTGTGGCGAAGCACGGCACCCTTGGTTGTGTTACTCCGCCGAGGCATGCTGCTGTCGTCGGCGAGGTCATTGCTGCTGGACCGAAGCCGGCGAGTTGTGAAGGCGCGCGAGAGCGACATTGTGCTGTGTGAGAAGAAAGAAACTGGGGTCGTTGAAAGCGCGCGGAGCAGACCTGTGCTCCAAATGTAGGCGCACGGCACTCAACGTTGAGAGCGTACGGGCGGGTTGTGGGGGTCACGGTCCGCTTGGGAACGAAGCACCTTGTGACCAGAACTGAGACGCAACAGGCGATATGTGCACAGGCTGGCAACGATAGGTAGTACCGGACTGGGAACGTTACAGAAGGTGTCGTTGAGCAGGTGGCGCCGCCTTGGTGGTGAGGGTGAGCTAGGACTCGACAGACGGGCGCCTAAGGCTTAAGCGGGAAGGTGACTGCAGGAGTCGCACTAAATCGCCAAGAAGTCGAGCGGATCCTTGGACAGCCAGAGAGTAGAGGCGAAAAGAAGCTCTGATAAAAGTACTCAGAGGGCAGCTGTTGACGGGCAGGTGACTCGAGCCGGTGCGATGCGCAAGTAGCTCACTGGTGTGGTTGGCCGAGGTGGCGGCAGTTGTCCCTGTGAGACGGTTGGTGGTGATCGTGGGACAGGGTCTGCTTGCGGCAGTCTGAGTCTAAAACCAGGCTCGACGACTCCGTAGATGTGCTGATATTGGGGGACCTCTTCTAAGCCGTGCTGGCTCTTGGACTGCTGCAGGGAGCGTGCGTTACACAGTAAGGGAGGCGACTCCTAAGGGTCGGCAACGGTTCCGGATTCAGAACGGCGGTTCGGGGGCGAACCGAGACGAAAGACGGGAGAGTAAAAAAAAAAAGGGAGAGAGCGGAGCCTCTTCGCTCGTCGAGAGAGGGATGACAGAAGCAGAAAATCCGGTGGGGTGAAGGGAAGATAGGAAACGGTCAACGTCGACGGTTGTAAGTAGCGTGTTGTATAGATTTTTTTCTTGGAGTCGTCGCGCTAGGCGATGAGCGGTTGATGTTCAAAGTCGCGTTCAACGGAACTGGAATCAAGGAGTGAGAAGGAATGAAGTCGTCGCGGAGACGGACGCGAACCGGGCGTTCGCAAGAAAAGAAGTTGAGGCCGACGAGAGGGAGCGTGAAGGCGACGAAGAGTCAGGGCTCGCGCACAACGGGGGAGGGAAACCAAGATATGGGGGTGTTGCGAGCCCCAGCGATCGGGGGCCCACTCGTGGCCTTCCCTGGGCGTGGAGCGGTTCCCGTCTTTCTTCTGCCTTTCTCGCGCTGCATTACTGCATCCCTCCCTCCCGTCGTCGACGGACGGTGCCTGTGCTTCCCACTTCGCTCCGGGGCCGCTGCGCGACCCCTGCCGCTGACTGGCGCTCGCTGCGCGGGGCCCACTCCCGTCGCTAGACGAAGATTTCAGTCGCTAAGCCGGATGGAGCAGGGCTGCGCGCTGGTTCGATCAGGCGAGCCGCCAGGAAGCAAAAGGCGGGGCGTGGCGGAGCAGACGCACACCCCTGCCGCCAATCACCGCGCCTGGCGCCGCGGCCCGGCCAGGGGCACCGCATTCTCGAGCGTGCCACCACGAAAGCTGCGCTCTCGTGCTCGCCGGCTGCGAGCTCACTTCGCGTTGCGCTGGCTTGGGCACCTCGCGAGACGCCCGTCGGGCAGTGCGAGACGTTTCTGCACGGGCGACCGCGCCAAGCACGGCTACCGGAGCCGACGTGGATGCCGACGAACCCTCGCTGCAACTCAACCGATTCAACGGCGACTCAGGCCCACCCTCCTCGTGGCGCTTGGGTTGGCCCAATCCCGATGCGACGCGCGGGCCACTTTCTCCTCCTGCCTGTGGGAACCGCCCTCTCGCTCCTGCAGGCCTGCGCTCTCGCGAATGGTTCGTGGCAGCGGTCGTGTTCATGCTCGCTGCGCCGGAGACGGACGGCTTTGCTGGTCTCGCTCGTCGTTGGCGCGCCGTGCACTCGACACGTAGCCGAGGCCAGTTATCGTGCTCGTGCAGCAGCAGCAGCACCGGGCAGAGGCAAAGGTACGTGTGGGCTGCCCGTTCGCTCGCACTTCACGCCGTGGCTGGGCCTCCGAGGCGTGCTCCTCCCTCGTCACTGTGCATCCGCTTCGCCCATGCTGGCTTTGGCTGCTGTCGCATGTGAACTCTATACCGTACGCGTGGGCACCTTGATCGAACCACATCTTGCGCTGACTGTCCCGTCTTCAACGGGCGCCCTAGACCGGGCGTCCCGCCGGGGTCTGGCTGCCATCGGACGGGGGTGCTGCTGGAACCACAGCCCATTGGCTCCTTTGGAGGGCGTCCGTTCGGTTTCAGGCCCCCGGCGCTCGTGCCTTGCGCAAGCGTGGATGTCCCCCTGGCACCCTTGTCGGCCCCGAAGCCAGACTTCAGGTTCAGTCGGACCAGAGGAAACAACGAGCCTCTCGCGTCCCATGGCCGCAGCCCCTTTCTTATTTCAGCCAGATTGGGTAGTTTCCGTGGCGAAACGTCCAAAAAGCCCATTCAACTGCAACGGCCCGCGGTTCGGATAAAACACATGCAAGCCTGGCTCGCCCCCGCAAATCAGCACCGGAGGGGGCAGCTCTTCCGAACCAGAGCCTACTCGTAGCCCACTCTTAATACGCTGTTTATACCGTCCTGGTCGGCAGATAGCACCGTGTCGCCCCGGCCTGGAACCTTTCGAGGGTGGCGATTGCGATTGATCCGTCAGCGGTTGTCGCGAAATCGGGCGGATCACCGGGGACCCTTTCTGATCGGCACCATGACCCTTCCTTTTCGTCTACCCTGTACGTTGGTGAAGCACTCTTCTGCCAGGACCAGCCAGCATGCACCGAAGCTGTCGCTGAGATCGTCACCTCTTCGTCGTCTATCTGCAACCGCTGTCATCCGTTCTTGGCACATCAGTGCGGTTTCACTTGGCCCGTCTTATGCCTCCCTCCACCTTCTCCCCACAATGCAGTGACCATGTCGGCCATCCCAACTCCCAGCGCACCCGCCAAGTAGTTGCCTGTAGGTCGGGGCCATCAGTTGTCGGTGCACTCCCTACTGACCCTGCAGAGTTCAGACTGCGCGCCCGGTAGATCTTTTGTTCAAGAATATGAAACGAACTCGACCAACGTCACTTCACGCTTCAGGGGCTACGCGCTTCAAAGCCGCATTTGGCTTGTCCGAGTACAAATTGGTCGACCAAATGCCATTGAGATTGCACATGTCTAGCTCATCTGTTCCCAGTTTCAAGTGAGAGCCTCACCATGAACTCTAACCATGCATGCGTGCACCAACAACGATGTATCGCGCATGACTGCCGATCAATCCTCGTCCATCGACTCTCCATCTTCCTGTTCGCCGCCTTCCTCTCCTCCCTCCTCATCGCTCGAGCTGCTGTCGTCTTCCTCGACCGCAATCAACCGATCTTCCACTACCTCGCCGCTTTGCGCCGGAACCCGCTGAGCGAAGGCCTTGCGAACCGAAGGGTTCGTACTGGTATCCCACACGTGCATGCTTCCCGAGCTGCCGGCAACAGCAAGCCGGAAAGCCACTTCAGGGTCTGGAGCAAACGTCGTAGCAAACACCTTGCCCACATCCAGATTCCGGGAGACAACCATCGAGGGGCCCGTCGGCGTAATGTTCCACAACTTGACCGTCTTGTCTGTCGAACCAGTGGCCATAAAACCAGGAATGACACTGTTCACGTCAAACGACGACACGGACTCATCGTGAGCCTGCAACGTCCAGACCGATTTGGTAGACTCAGGTTTTGAGGGTGCTTTTCTGATGTCGTGGTAGTGGATCGCTCCGTTCTCGGTCGAAGCAAAGAAGTAGTTGGAGTCATGGGGATCCCAGCGGATGTTCTCGACGTCGCTTTCCACACCCCATCGCGGAACCTTTGCGTCGGGCGCTCTCATATCCGCCGCCACAATTGTCCGATCGTAGCTACCACTCAGCAGCACAGTCGGCTCCGTCGCATGCCATGCCAGGGAGCAAACCTTGTCCGTGTGGTATGAATAGGACTTGGCGCACTTGGTCGTGTTGAGATCCCATAGTTTAATCGTCTTGTCCGCCGACGCCGAGGCTAGCAGGTTGCGATGTTTCCGGTTGGCAGCCAGGGAAAGCACAGCATCAACATGGTGCTCGTCGTTCGCCTTCTTGGCCTTCTTCTTTTTCTTCTTCTTCTCCCCCGAATCAGTGTTCCCACCCTGGCCTAAAATCGCATTCGGATACATGCAGTCGATGGTGTCGAGGTCCCAAATCTCGATGTCCGGGTCCATCGTTCCGACAGCGACGTAGTTTCCGGTCGAGTCTTGGGCTCCTCCCGTGCTGCCGACAGGCATGTCGAGCCATTCGAGGCTGAGGGGGATCGCCGGTAGCATGATGTCGTGGTGCACGTACAGGTTGTCGCCCTCGTCTTCGAACACGTACACCTCCAGGTGAGCCATCTCATCCTCGACCTTTGCCGACAGGATGAGGTTGTCGGTAGCCAGTATTTGGAGATCCTCGCGATCCTCCTCCTCGTCCACCTCCTCACCCTGCACCGTGATGTAGGGGTCTTCTTTGTTCGAATCATAGTAGGCCAGGGATTTGATGTTTCCGAACATGCTCATGCCCTGTCCGGCCCCTTGCTGCTCGTCCTCATCGTCATCGTAATGCTCTAGGTCGTACTCCTTCAGGTCGTCATCGTCCACCCTGTTTATGCCGGTCAGCGAAACCGCGCCTCAAGCCGGCGGTGTTCATTGCAACCCACTTGGACTTTTTGCTCGACTCATCCTCCTCCACCTGCATCTCGTCTTGCTCCTCATCTTTGTCGCTGCTCTTGTCGAGATCGTCTTGTTGCGCCTCCTTCAGATCCTCTTCAGCGTCGTCGAGCTGCAGCTTGGCCAGTCCTGCTATTCTTTCGTACTCGGCCTCGTCCAGGGTATATTTCTGAGGGAACGGCGCCGCAAAGCCCCGCGGGACCCATTGCGCAGCTGTGATCATAGACATTGTGAACGGACGGGCAATCTCAGGCTCCCAACGCCGCTGCTGCTGGAAAAAAATGGCTGTCGATTCCCAGCCAGAAATTCGAGGACCAAGTTCCCAAAAAATTCATATGGTGGGGTCTATCGATAAGGCCGTGCATGGGTGGCCGGGAAAACCTCGCTCATAACAAGCTCCGACATCTTGCAGCCACCGCGCAGCAACGTTTCGTCTCTGCACATACCTTTCCTTATTCCTAGCAGGACCGGGAAAATGGTAGGGGACAGAGAAGTCGACGGGTACAACCCGAAAAGGCGGAGGCTTGAGCCTACGCGACCGCATAACAAGTTTCATAATGCATCGCGCAGTTCCACGCCTCGGGCGCAGTCGCAATATGCGGCGACACCTGCACGAGAGCCCGACGAGCCGGAACCGACCGACGAAGATGCGAAAGCCTTGGATCGCGATTGGTATGGAGGTGACGAGTTTGGCGGACACACCTTTGGCGACGACACACACAATCCTTTCGCTTCTTACGAAGGGTCAGCATGGGAAAGCCAGCAGCAGGAGTCGGCCAAGGCCGAGAAGATGGCGAGCCGATATGACGCGCGACAAGAACAGCGGCGACGAGAGAACGATGCTTGGGAAACAAACCGGATGCTGGTCTCTGGAGTCGCGCAGCGAAGGGACATGGCGGCCGACTTTGACGATGATGAAGCGACTCGGATCCATCTCCTAGTGCACGACCTGCGGCCGCCCTTCTTGGACGGACGAACCATCTTCACGAAGCAACTCGAGCCTGTTCCTGCTGTCAGAGACTATCAGAGCGACATGGCCGTCTTCAGCAGGAAAGGCAGCAGGGTAGTCAAGGAGGCGCGCCAGCAAAGAGAACGACAGAGGCAGGCTCAGCAAGCAACAAGCATCACCGGCACGACACTGGGCAACATTATGGGAGCCAAAGAGGAGGATGGAGACAGCGCGTTGCCCGTGGCCGGTGAGGATGAAGCGAAAGTCACTGAACGGAAGGGCAACAAGTTTAGCGAGCACATGAAGAAAGCAGACGGAGCAAGCGATTTCAGCCAGAGCAAATCACTACGCGAGCAGCGAGAATATCTGCCCGCGTTTGCGGTCCGCGAAGACTTGCTCCACGTCATCAGGGAGAACCAAGTCACGATCGTGGTGGGCGAAACAGGTTCCGGAAAGACGACACAACTGACACAGTTTCTCCACGAGGATGGCTATGGAAACGGCGGGATGATTGGCTGCACGCAACCGCGGCGAGTGGCTGCCATGAGCGTTGCCAAGCGAGTCGCGGAAGAAATGGAGGTCAAACTGGGCAGCACCGTGGGCTACGCAATTCGCTTTGAAGACTGCACCAGCAAGGAGACTGTCATAAAGTACATGACTGACGGTGTTCTCCTCCGAGAATCACTCAACGAGCCGGATCTCGATCGTTACTCTTGCATCATCATGGACGAGGCGCACGAAAGAGCGCTTAACACTGACATTTTGATGGGATTGTTCAAAAAGATACTTCAGAGGAGGCGCGACTTGAAGCTCATCGTCACATCAGCAACGATGAATGCGAAGCGATTCTCCGAATTCTTTGGCGGCGCGCCGGAGTTCACGATCCCGGGACGGACGTTTCCTGTCGACGTCATGTTCCATCGATCGCCAGTTGAAGACTATGTCGACCAAGCAGTGCAGCAGGTGCTGGCAATTCACGTGTCGATGGATGCCGGCGACATCCTCGTCTTCATGACGGGCCAAGAAGACATCGAGATCACATGCGAGTTGGTTCAAAAACGCCTCGATGCACTCAACGACCCGCCAAAGTTGAGTATCCTGCCAATCTACAGTCAGATGCCGGCGGATCTTCAAGCCAAAATCTTCGACCGAGCTGCCCCTGGTGTGCGGAAATGCATCGTCGCCACCAATATTGCGGAGACGAGTTTGACGGTCGATGGTATCAAGTACGTGGTGGATGCCGGCTACTCGAAAATGAAGGTCTACAACCCAAAGATGGGCATGGATACGCTGCAGATTACGCCCATCTCACAGGCAAACGGCTCCCAGCGCTCGGGGCGTGCCGGCCGGACAGGGCCAGGAAAGGCTTTCCGGCTCTACACTGAGAAGGCCTTCAAGGAGGAGCTTTACCTGCAGACAATCCCCGAGATCCAGCGCACCAACCTTTCCAACACGGTGCTGATGCTCAAGTCTCTGGGGGTAAAGGACCTCCTGGACTTTGACTTTATGGACCCCCCACCTCAAGACACAATCTCAACGTCCATGTTTGATCTGTGGGCTCTTGGCGCGCTCGACAACCTCGGCGAGCTCACAGAGCTGGGACGCAAGATGAGCGCGTTCCCCATGGATCCGTCGTTGGCCAAGCTCCTGATCACTGCGGAGGAGTACGGGTGCAGCGAGGAGATGATCACCATTGTGTCCATGTTGTCGGTTCCGAACGTGTTCTACCGCCCGAAGGAACGGCAGGACGAGGCTGACACCCAGCGCGAAAAGTTCTGGGTGCACGAGTCGGACCACCTGACATACCTCCAGGTGTATTCGGCGTGGAAATCGAACGGCTACTCTGACGGGTGGTGCATCAAGCACTTCCTCCATGCCAAGTCCCTCCGCAGAGCCAAGGAGATCCGTGAACAGCTCCTGGACATTGTGAGGATGCAGAAGATGCAGCTCAACAGCTGCGGCATGGACTGGGACATCATCCGGAAGTGCATCTGCTCCGGATATTATCACCAGGCAGCCAAGTACAAGGGCTCGGGAGAGTACATCAACTTGCGGACGAATCTCGCAGTCCAGCTGCATCCCACGAGCGCCCTGTATGCGGGCCACCCGCCGGACTACGTCGTCTACCACGAGCTCATCCTGACCTCCAAGGTCTACGTCTCGACCGTCACGGCCGTCGACCCGCATTGGCTGGCCGACCTGGGCGGCGTCTTCTATTCCATCAAGGAAAAGGGGTATTCCGTGCGGGAGAAGCGCATCACTGAGACGGAGTTCAACCGCAAGATGGAGATTGAGGCCAAAATGGCCGAGGACAAGCGTCGGGAGGAGGACCGAAAGCAGGCCGAGGTGGAGCGCGCGACCAAGAAGAAGATTGGGTCCGAGGGGAAGAAGTTTGTGACGCAGGGGGCGGTGAAGAAGCCCGTCATCAAGAGGCGCGGAAGGGGTTTCTGAGCGAGCACGGTTTGGATTTCGTTGTCTTGTTTGGCGATATAGGATGCATGCATACCACGGCGTTGGCATTGACGAATGTTGAAACAAATCAATGGCGAACGCCAAACTTGGACTCGCCGTCTACAACGTCCCGGTCCTCCTTTGTGAGCTGCACAACAGTGGCGCCGCGCGGGCCCTCGTCGATGTCCTTGAAGAACTTATCCAAGGCATCGTCTTCACCCTGCACCTCTCCCTCGACCTGCCGTGCCGTGTTAGCGCCGTAGTAGTCCCCATAGGCTGGCCCGGAGCCGGTACCTTGTTGTCAGATGTGTTGCGGCACCAACCCGTGACGCCGTGCTCATGAGCCTTCGCGCGGGTAAAGAATCTTCGTAGGAGACCGTTAGAGATGCTGTGTGTTACTCGAATGCTATGCGCCGTACCGAAACCCAACGCCTTGAAGCGACTGACGTCAGTGACGGGGCTCAGCGAGTTGCACGGAGCGATAGCATACCTTGGACGACGCCGCCGTGGGCGACAAAGTAGAACTACACACGATCAATGGTTAGCAGTGAGTCAGTGCCGAGATGGAGGCGGATTCTCGCACCCGTTTTGCCATGGCCAGTCGACAAGCGAAGGTTGTAGCTATGCTAGTGAGCTTGTAGGAGTGAAGATGCGCTTAGAGCCCCCGGACGTCTGTGCGTCACCCGTACGTCGCCCGGCGGCCGAGACAGGTAGCCGGCCCCACCGTGGCACAACAGCACGAACCTAGCTTCGGACATTCCACAACACTCAACTTTCCACACTCGTCCCTACGCATACCGCGCCCCCATGGACCATCCACTGGCCTCCCCGCAGACGAGATCCTGAGCCAGCAGGGACACGTCTTCCTGCCATGGAGTCCCCTTCCGGACTGGAGGCGGAGGCGCCCGACCCCGTCCGCTTCAAGACCGGCAGGAAGCGCAAGGCGTATCGCCAGCGCGAGCACGACGACGACGACCCCAGCAGCTCTCGCGCGCGTGCCAGCCCCGGCACCGACGCTGCTCCCGCGGCAAACGGGGCGCCCGGCGATGACGAGGACGAACCAGCCCTCGCCGCTACCTTGCGCATGCGCAACGCCCGCGGCAAACGCCTAGGCGGCGTGGTCGTCGGCCTCACCTCGAACGCCCGCGCAGGCAACGATAACCACGCGCTCGTCACGCGCGACCAGGAGGACGACGGCGTCCCCGCCATCAAGGGCATCGCTGACCGCTTCACGCACCAGACGGGGCTCATCGCCGACCTCAACGAGAAGCACATGTACGCTCGCTCCCCTCGTCGTCCTACCGCACACACTCGCCCGAGCCGGCGCTAATCAGTCAAGGAACGAATATATAGAGTCGCGCCTGTCTAGCCGCCATGGCCCGTCGGGCACTTCCAATCAGCAATCAGACGGCCGTCCCGCGGCGCCGCCGCTGAGCCCCTCTGCTGAGCAGGCTGCGCCGGGTCCTGCCGCCAAGGTGGCCGAGCAGCCGACAAAGCACGGCAAGCTGCTCGAGGTTGACGTCCCGCGCAATGCCTGGGATCGCCCCGGCGACGCGAAGAGGCAGCGCACCGACAAGCCGCCCAAGCCGCGCCGCGGCCGGAACAGGCGCGGGAGCGACGACATCAAGCGCGACCAGCTCGTCGAGCAGTTTCTCCACGAGAATAAATGTATAGCCCCCCTAGCTCCTTTTATTTCTTCCGTCTTCATGAAGAGCACATAGCTGACTCCAATTCTCTCACAAGTGGATGTATACGACGTCCCCGTCAAGCCCGCTGTGCCGGCCTCCTCTGCGCCTGGCGACGACTTGACCGCCGACGACCGCATGGCCGAGCAGTTCCGCCAGCAGTACCTCGACGAAATAGCCCAGCGACGCCAGCGGAAGCGGGCGCCTGTGCCCACGCGTCAGCAGCAGCCGACGGGTGACGTCCTCAAGGGGCCTAAGCTCGGCGGCAGCCGAAACCAGAGGGCCGCCGTCAGGGACATGCTGCTCAAGCAGGAAAAGGAGAAGTCGGCCAAGAGGGCGTAGATGGTCGCGGTTTTGGCGTTGGCCCCCCCCCCTTTTTTTTTTTT